>PVIR01005220.1:41741-74018 GCA_004026965.1 Petromus typicus
GGGTGTGGAGACCCACACCCAGCAGCAACCAATACCACATACCACAGTGCCGGGCGTGGTGGCTCACGCCTGTAATCCCAGCACTCGGGAGGCAGAGGCAGGAGGATTGTGATGTGAGTTTGAGGCTGAGCTCAGGGCCAGCCTGAACCACAAAAAAGCGAGACCCTGTCTCAAAAAACCTAAAAAAAAAAAAAAAAAAAAAAACTATTAGAACTAATAAATAAGTTCATTAAGGGTGCAGCTTATAAGCCCAGTATTGTTATATGGGGTTAGCAGGGATCAAAATTTGGAAATAACCACAAGCATATATATATGTATATATATACGTATATACATATACATATATATATGTACATATATATATATGTATATATATATATGTATATATGTATATATATATATATATATATATTATATATATATATATATATATACACACAATTTTTTTTTTAGGTTTTTGAAACAGGGTCTCACTTTGTGGTTCAGGCTGGCCCTGAGCTCAGCCTCCAACTCAGCAATCCTCCTGCCTCTGCCTCCCAAGTGCTGGGATTACAGGCGTGAGCCACCATGCCGGGCACTGTGGTATGTGGGTACTGATTGCTGCTGGGCGTGAGTCTCCACCCCTAGTATTGTATGTGGTTACTGGGGGATCGAACTTGGGTCCTTGTGCTTGCAAGACAGGCGCCGGAACCACTGAGCTATATCCCTGGCCCTATATACACAATTTTTGAGACAGGGTCTTGCTTTGTAGTTCAGGCTGATCCTGTGGTATGTGGTTCTGATTGCTGGTGAGTGAGTCTCCATGCCCAGTATTATTGTATGATTACCAGGGATCAAACCTAGGCCCTTGTGCTTGCAAGGAAGGTGCCAGAACCACTGAGCTAAATCCTCAGCCCTAGGAGTAATATATTTTTAAAAACAACTAAATTGTGTACACACTGTCAATAAATAATATGTAAATAAAACCAAGAATATCCAATTACAATAGTTCCAGAAGGCATAAAATACTAAGGAATACTTTACAAAATGCAAAAAAATAGGCAATGAAAGCTACAAGAACATTTTTGAAAGAAATTAAAGAATACCTAAATAGATGGAATGCCACCCGTCATTCATCAGGTGACCTAATATTGTTTCCCAACCAATCTACAAATTCTGTGAGATCCCTCTCAAAATCCCACCTGCCTTTTAGTACAACAATGAACAATTTGTCATTTTTAAAAAAATCAATAATTAGAAATTTTCAATTTCATATGGATGCACAAGGAACCAGGAATAGCTCTCTAGGCTTGGGAAAAGGAAAAAATGGAAGATTCACATTTCCCAAGTTTCAAAACACAAGATAAAACTGCAATGATATAGTGATATAGAGAGACATATAAACCATTTAACAGAACTAAGAGTCCATAAATAAATCCTTACATTTATAGTTAATTAATTTCAACTCCGAGGTATAGTCATTTGAATTCTCCTAGCTATATACTCAAGAGAACTTAAAGTGTATGTCCACAAAGCATACATGCAGTGTTCAGACAGTATTTCATAAGACAAGAGGTAGATGCAAACTAAATGTCCGTCAAATAATTAATAGATCAACAAAATGTGGTACATTCACATAATGGACTGCTAATCATAAAAGAAACAGTGTACTGATATACACTAAAATAAGAACCTTGAAATCTATTAAAGGATGAGCCCTGGAAACATTATGTTAAATTAAAGAAGTCAATCACAAAAATCCAAATATAATGTGTGTCCATTATATAAATCATCCAAAATAGAGAAATGTACAGCAAGGGAAAGTAAATTATGAGTTGTTAAGGGCTGGCAAGACAAGGTGGGAGAAATGAAGACGGACTGTTAAGAAATGTGAGGCTTCTTTTATGACCGTACAACTTTCTGATTATACTAAAACCCAGTAAACTCTACACTTCAACTAACTGACAGTATGGTACATGAATTATATCTTAATAAAGCTGCTTTAAATAAAAATAAAACTGCCACCAGAAGGGGTAGGGAGAGAGAAGAGGAAAAAGAAAGAGCAGGGGAGGGGAAGATGGAAAAGAGGGAGGAAGAGAGAGAAAAGAGAAGTCGCGAAGCCAGTGTGGGTCCCTACCACACAGGGACCTCTGTGGGTAGAGTTTGTTCCCTCTAAAGTGAAAGGCAAAAATTAAGCTAGAAGATTGCTAAGCTTCTTTCTATCCCTAAAGTTTCTGAGTGTACACAGTACAAAAAAAAAAAATGAGGAAAAGAAAAGCAGTGTGTGTGTGATGGGGTCCTGAGTAGAGAAGCGAAGGAGCAGGAGGCATAAAAGAAAACTAAAAGAAATCATGAGAGACGAAGGCACCTGGGAAGTGGGCCTGGAAAGACACGCAGGTGCAGCGAGGCGAGACCAGTGGGGAGATGGGACAGATTCGTCAGGGCAAAGGTGCCGTCAACCATCCGTCCTTCCCTCCTGCAGGTGTTCACCAGACACTTGCAGGTGCCCAATTCTGTGCACAGCTGTAACCCCGGCAGGTGCAGAGCTCAGCTCCGAGGTGAGAGACAGCAGTCGACAACAAGTGTGAGCCTGGGCGGGAGCTGGGGGTGCAGTGGTTCAAGACCCTCCAGAACAACACAGGTGCGTACATGCACCTGTGCGATACGCACAACACACATCACCCCCAAAATGAGAATCATTTCTGTGTGATGCGTGCATTTCATCTGAGGCATGTAGAGTTCTGCCAGCAAACACCTTCAAATAGATGTGTTTTTCCAAAGATGGGCACTAGGGACAGTGTATTGTAGTTCTCACTCCAACTTCTCTAGGACGTAAGAGTCTGGGACAGGATTTAGCCCACAGCCCAGAGACTCTCAATCTTCCTCTCCCTCAGTGGTGAGACTGAGCATGAAAATGGAGGAATGTGACCTATTACAAGTGCACCAGCGCTGCTCCTCTGGGCTTCCAGCTGGAAACTTCCCAGAGCACATTCTATTCCACCCTTCTTTCATCCCCTGCAGATGTGGCCCAGAGGGGGGATCACACGTTCCTCCTCTTCCTTGTCTTGTGTATCTCCTGCTTCTGCTGGGCACACGACAGGGAACTTCAGGTCTGGAGGAAGAGTACTTCCCCTCCCCCTTCACAGGTCAGCCAATGCTGAGGAGAAAAGGCCAGGGACATTTCTGGATATTTGTTGCTTTCTGGGTATTTATTCCTCCACTCCTAAGTCTAAACTTAGCTCTATAATACTCCTGAAACAAACTAGTCACATCCTAGGATGGCAGTTCATCCTTTAGTGTTAGTCACTGAAGGGTTTTCTTTGGAGATATAGGACCTACATGTTTTGGGCACTAATGCCAGCTTACAGATAGGAAATGCCCAACCACTGGGCCTGGGAGGGTATAGACACTGGCCTGTAGGTGCTGGGCAGACTGCACCAGTGCTGGGCTGGGAAGCAGCCTTTGGGGTCCTGAAGGTCTCCCCAGCTGCCCACTGTTTGGAGCAGTAGTGAATTAATATGGTTCAGGATCCAGAAATAGTAGTCAGAGCATCTAAAATTGCCTTCCACCCTGGCCGGGGCCAGTCCCCTGGGAATGGCGGCATTTCTAAAATGCCCATTTCCCCCGCATGCTTGTGTCAGGCTCCAACTTCGGTCTGGGCCATGGTGAAGTTCTCCTGGCCTGGCTTGTCCGCTCCTGTCCAGTCTCTCTCTACTCTGCATCCTGCATGTGCCTCCTAAATGAGACATTCTTGAGATTTATGCCTGTCTGCTGTTGTCACCAACGGCAGAGGCCTTTAACCCTGCACATGGCTTGGAAGGACAGAAATGGACCCCGGGAGAAGCGGGTGGCTCTCTGTGGTGAAGGGTGGGGAAACAGAATCACTTGGGAGACCCTGAGACTCCGGCCTGCTGTTAATGCCAAAGGAAGCCACTTCCACAAGGCTGGTGTTTCTTTGGTGAGATGGTCCTGGCTTCCTGGAGACTTTATCCTCATGACTTGCCTTTTCACATACGCATATCCTGTGCTCTGTGCACAGAGTTAGTTCTTCCTCCTCTCTAGCTAACACCCCTCACCCAAGCTGAGGCGTTCACCAAGTCTGTCTGCAGTGAGTGCTTGTGAGTGGCCACCTTTGCCCAGCTCATACTCCCAAGCCCAGAAATTCACATTCCCCACTCTTCCTGCCATGGACCATGATTCCGTGCTGCCTCAGCTCCCCAGGACAGATGACATACGAAGAATGAGTATCCTCCTGCCTCATGGAGACTGGGCTCCAGACTCCTAACAGCACAGTGGTCAGAATCAACCAGCACTACACTGGGTCTCTGACTTAAATGCACTTTGAGTGTCTCTAGCTGCTGTGAGGAAGAAGTCACTTGAAAATGCATTTAATATCAATGGCAATTGAAAGAGAAAAGAGAGAAAGACAGACAGACAGACAGACAGACAGACAGAATTAACCTGTGGACCCAACCATATCCAAGATGGCCCTATACGTCTTACCTATGTGATCCAAAAAATTCTGATTATTGACTAATCGAATTTGAATCAATTTCTAGGCTGTACAAAGAAGGATTCTGGTCAATGTGAAGCCAAACAGTTTGTTTACCTGCCCCCTTCTCACTACCCATGCTCTGGTGGGGCCCGGCATGGGCTCCCACAGAGACAGTGCCATAGCCCTGTGCTAGTCTCTTGCCCTTCAGCACACCTTCTACCACTCTCAACATGAGCTTAGAAAACTCCTTGATTTCCCACCATCTAGAGACCACATGCCGACTTCCTCCTCATCCGTCCTCCAAAGCCTTCCATACTCCCGTCGTCATGGTCATTTAGCATTTCTCTCACGACCTCATGACCAGCTCCACGTGGGTCTTGCACCCCAGTCACACTAAGAATGGTTCCCACTCCGACCCACTTCCTCTGCTCATCTGTCTCGCGGGGAATGGTCCACTTCACTCTCACCTACCTGCCCACATCCCACCCACTCAATTCTCTTCATCCAGGATGAATCTGGTAGTGGCTCCAGATGGAGGAAATGTCTGACTGCCCTGACATCCTCCCACACATGGTGCGGCTCTGTCTGTCTTACACGAGAGTCATTTCTACATGTGTGGAGAACAAGGAGAACATCTTATTCATTTCCGGACCCTCTGGAGGACCTCGTGCAAAGTTTGCCCATATAGGCCCTTGGTGAATCCGTTGAATAGTGCTGCTGCAAACATTATAATATGAGGGATCTTTCTGACCACTGGTTTTGAATTCCTTGAGGTACATGCCTAGGAGTGGAACTGCCAAGTCTTACGGAATCCCGTGCTTACCGGAAGCCGCTGCTCACACTCTCTCTATTCCTCGCGTCCGTACTGGGTCTGCTTTACTCTCCTCCCCTGAAGACAATCCACGAGGTTTTAGAAGGGGCTGCTCCATCTTGACTGCCACCTCCTGCCTCAAACCTTTAAGGCTGCTCCTGGTTTTTAATACTAACTTCTCACTGTTTACAGCTTTCTGTTGCCTACATCTTTTCCTATCCTAGTTTATTCTACAGCAAATACTGCAAGGCAGATTCTTTAATGTCTGCTTTTTGGATGCAATGGCTGAGAATCAGTAGTGCCAAGTGACGTGGCAAAGACACTTTTACCTTTTGTAGGTCTCTGTCATTTTCCGGAATCCTGGGTTAATGTTCTCTCTTGATGTTGATATGAAAGTGAGTCTGAGTGTGTCTCAAGAGTTCATCCCCATCTTCTGAATTTCTTCCCTATCCTTTTGTTCATCCCCCAGAGTGAGTCCTTTTCCTTCTCAGGAGGAATTAATCCTCTGGACTGAGGAGGCCCCCACTCTCCTACTCTTAGGAGTAGAAGGGAGGCACAGTGACCTCCCCACGGCCCTGTGGAATTGTGTCCAGCCTGCTCAGAGGACGTTCCCAGCCCTACTATCCTACATCTATATGGGACTGGGAGACTGTAAAGAAAAAGAGAAGAGACAACATTCTCTGCTCTTCAGAGGCATCTTATCATGTGCTCTGAAAAGAAAGGTTTCCTGTGTCAGTGTGCTTGGTGATATCAGCACGAGGCGGGCTTCTGCCTCAGGATATCCATAGCTTTTGGGAAGAAGGTGCGCAGTGTAAATCTCTGCGGAGGAGCAAAGGGACAGATTCCTAGCCTTGTTTGACTAGGCAGTTTTTTAAGGAGTATCTCAAAAGTGCTGTCTGCAGAACACTAGCTTGGGAAGCTCTGTAACATTTCGGGTTAGATTAGAGGGTGTCTGAAAGGCAGAGTGTTAAGAGTAGGGGCCGCGAGCCAGTGACCAACTCTGGTCACTAGGCCTTGTCACCTTGGCACTGAGGCACTAAGAGTGGACAGCTCTGGCTTCTGTCTCTCACTTCTCCACTAGCGTGAGACAGTACAGTTGGGTAGTGCAGGAGAAGGTCTTGGCAGACATGGCCAGGTAGGAATTCTGGGCACTCACCCAGACACTTAATACTGGGTGCACCCCCTATATAGAACATTTTGTGAAATCTCTCCCTGAAATTCAGGGAAGAGTGTGTGTCTGGTGGCCCAGCTATTCCCAGGATCCTGGGCAAGAGTGGATCACAGGCTGTCATGTGCAGGAGGTCAGGTGGGGTCTCTTTACAGTGCAGGATGTGGTGCAGCGGGTCTAAGGCAGCTCTCGGGATTTTGCAAGCTTGCCTGTCTCAGGTGGGTGCTGATGGCACTCTGGGGAGGACAGGGCCAGGGCCAGGGCCGACTATGCTAGATGCAGTAGGAGCAGGGCCAAGCACTCATTAAAATGCTCCAATTGTAAAAGCGAAAGAAAGGATAAATTCTTAGATCAAAGAAAATATTTCAATATATCATTAGTATAATTCATCTTTCTACCAGAGGAATCATAAGAAACAATTTTAAATATTTTCATAGGGAAAAAAGTGAAGATAAAAATTCCTGGAGCCTGAAAATATGCTAAGGGGGGGTCTGGGGCAGGGCAGAAGACAGCAGATACAGCTTTTCTGCATACAGTGCATAAAACTGTGTTATCTGGAGAATTCAGATAAGAGGCTCCATGCCCCTTGGGAGGTCTGTGAGATACAGCCAGAGAAAATGCTGTGCAGATATCAGCTGCTGCGCCATTTTCCGGCTCTCCTCAAGTTTACTCGATCCCACTGAAGGAGCCCTCATGGGCTCCAAGGCTGGCGGGAGCCCCCATCTCCCAGTTCTGGTGCCTCTGAGATTCATCTCTTCCATCCCTCTGGGTCAATGTCCCCATCGACGTCCCCGAAAGACACCCACCTGCTCCCAGAGCTGGAGTGTGCCAAGAGATGGTCCTGTACCCTGAGAGGGCCTGGGCTCCAGCAGCTGCCTTTGGTAGTGACAAAAATATAACCGTTGGTTCTGATCTGAGCAGTAAATGTCTAATGCATGAGACAAGTATCTTGTTAACAACAACAACAAAAAAAGACTGAGTAGTTGCTTCCTTTAGCTGTAAACATTTCCCTAAAAACACAGACTTCCATCTTCTGTGGACCTGATGCCCATCCTACTGTCCCCAGAAACATCACAGGGGCTTTTGGAGAACAAGGACTAACAGATGGCTCTTCTGATACACTGCGGTCCGGCCCCTTGGCGCAGACACGGTGTCTGGCACAACTTTTGCTCCGGGATGACCTCAGTCATGTGACCGACGGATGAATCCCTGGGCCTTGGAACATGAACTGCTCACAGATGAGGAAACTAAGATGTCAGACTAAGATGTCACATGGATTTGCTACAAGGTATGGTACCAATTGGAGGCCCAGGCAGGCTAGAACATGAGGGTGCACCTCATAACCTTCCTTCATCTCGGCTCAGGAGGTGGCACTAAGGAAGGGTGCTGGAAGATTTCCAGTGACTTCAAATTCAGAAGGATTTGTTTATTTGTTCATTCAAAATCTACCTGGAGAGAACCTGCTGCAAACTTGCCATGCTTCTAGTTTCCCCTCAGACATCTCTGTGAACTCAAGTAAGCAAACCTTTCTGAAATCTTAGAGACCCAGTGTCTTCTCCCTCCTGATCTGGGACCTCAGGTGTGAATTTCTATATGGCGATGGACCTCAGGCACTTAACACCAAGGCCACTGTCCCTTGGCCTAGGCACCTTCCAAGTGTGTAATCCTGAATGAGCTACTCCAACTCGCAAGGCCTAGATTTGCCTGTTGTAAAATGGAGATAATATCTTGGCTTATCTTCTCAGAGTGTTGCAAAATATGTGACAGTGTATGTAAAGCACATTCACAGTATTTAGCTGGTTTTCAATAAACAATAGCTGCTTCAGCATTAATACTCGTGTTACTGTCATGTGAAATAAGTTCCTGCAGGTCTTAGCAAGTGGAAGACTCTAAACATCAGGCTTTTGTGTTTGTGAATCTCAATAAATGCTGTGTGTTCTAATATGTAGGAATTAGGATAAAGAAACCACTTGTCACGTGTTTCCTTTGAGGTCTATTTTCTTCCACTGGGTCCAGGAGAAATAATTTGCCACCAAGTCAGGGAAGGTCCTGTGAACCCCAGACCAGCTGGGCATGTCGGCCACGAACAGAGACAAGGGCGAGAAAAGAGAGCTGCTCTCTAACGTATTAACAGGTGAAAACCTCTCATGAAATGAACTGGATGAAATTCTGTGTGGTACTGAGGAGTGGGAGGTTTGATGACCTGAGACTTCCAGAAGGGAGGATAGAATAGCTATTGTAAATGAGTAGATGATGATGTTCTTTGAAGACACTCTGCATCTAGCAATTTTCTCTCTTAGGAGCAGCCCCTGTATACAAAGGATGGAGCCCCTGTATACAAAAGATGGGGCCCCTGTATACAAAGGATGGAGCCCCTGTATACAAAAGATGGGGCCCCTGTATACAAAGGATGGAGCCCCTGTATACAAAAGATGGGGCCCCTATATACAAAAGATGGAGCCCCTGTATACAAAGGATGGCACCTTGGGGCTATATCTGGGTCTCATGGTCCTGATCCCAAGATGTGCCCATCTGCCTGTCTCCTGAGTACAAAGACAGACACTAGGAGTCACTGGAATCTGGCCAAGTGGGGCCTGCACCCTAAAGCAGTGGTTTTCACAGTGAAGGTTACAAAAGCCAAGGAATATAATATAGTCTGGTGGACTACAGCAGGAAACTGATATTTTTACTAAAAAAGTAGGAACACAGCAAACCTCTTTAATATATTTTTTTCAGTACCAGGAATTGAGCTCAGGACCTTGCACTTGTGAGGCAGGTGTGGTGCCACTGAGCTAAATCTCTGGCTCCCTCCTTAATATTTAATAAGCACATTGGCAATGGTGCCTGTTTTCAGTTCCTATTCAGATAACTGTCATGTCCAGTTTGTGAGACACTGTAAGGGGACCGGGGAATTCCACAATGCCAAGACACTGCCATAGCACCTATGTATTCATTTGCCTTCAGTGAAGGATGACATGATTTGCTAGTGTCCAAGTGAATCCATGAAATATATTTGCCTAGTTTTAACTAAACCGTCCATCATAAAATAGAAATGTAGCTTAAGAGCTTCCTGCAAAAGAAAAAAAAATGCAAAGTGAAGATACTAGTATTAGCGCTAAATCTATAAGCAACTCCAAAATGTTATGCACGCTGGTCGATAAAATTGGAAATTCAGTATCCTGTTCAGAAAGTAAAGATGCCCCCCATTGCACATGAGCTGATTTTCCTGTCTTGCCTTTCCTCCCTCCCTGTCCCCTTCCCTGTCTGGAGCCATCCTCTGTTAGTGCTCTATGATGACTCTCAGTATAGATTTATTTCTTGGGCCTCTTGATGGCTGAGTTTGGTCGATGAACCAGTAGGAGCTGAGAAGAGAGAGAGAGGTTAGGGCTTGTCTCTGCTCCTTCCTCGCTCAGCACTGTAGCCCTGGCAGAGACCACGTCCCTCCCTAATGACCTCACCTTCCGGAAGGACCCTCTTTCCTGGCTCTGGAGGTCACTGACTTCTACCAGCACTACTTCTCTTGTACTTCCTGGAGAGGGCTGGTGATGACTTCCTGCCATTGCTAGTTTCTGTACCACTCACACCAGCCCTTCTTGGCTCCTACACTTGTGTACATTGTTCATTAAAATGTCTTGAGGCATCTGACTTCGATTTGGTTCCCTGTGGGGGGTCTGATTTATAAAGTGTCTTTTTTAGTCACAATAGTCATGACAACGAGGGGTTATACAAAGTACCAAACCCTGATTTTTTGACATTGTAAAGCATAATCAACCATATATGTCTTACTAAAGAATCCTTGGGGGGTGCAAAGCCCAAAAATTGTTGGTAATATTGTTATTTTTAGAAGAAAATTGCTTTATTCCAATTAACTCACAAGTAATAACACTGTGTCAGATGGTCTAAGGATGCCACATGACCACTGGCCCCACGTCATATCCGGTCTCAGTGAATTCCACAGCAGTGGACAAAGTTATTCAGGAAAGGCTTGACCTATGGTTTTATACTATAGTTACTAGTTATATTTTCATGCTAAACTAACTTGGTCCACACAGCACATTTTTAAAGAGCACAATTTTTATATTTAACTTTTACCATTCTTTAAGAAACTTGTTTTTATGTTTTATAAAAATATTTAATCAGTACCATAGTTTATGGAAATGACAAATTTTTAAATATGTAAGATGGAAGTATATGCTCAAAATTTCTAATAGTAAGATATACCAGAGGGAAAATACCTTGAAGGCTTCTACTTCAGAGCCAAGGCCAGCACTTTCTGTGGCAGCCTGCACGGCTACTCTAGGTCATGAGCTCTGCCTGTGTGTCTTTCTTTGGGTCTCTAAAATACCTCCCATAAAAACTTTTTCTTAATTTGGGTGACATAGGTTTCTGATATTTGCTACCCAAAGCTTGGGAACAGTGTATTTAGTGATACCATCACTTATAAAGCACTATCCTATAGCAAAAAAAAACAAACAAAAAATGCTCCCCCACACCTCCTAGAGAAGAGACACCCTCCTGAATTCCGGGAAAGTCTCTGTTTCATCAGAAATACTTCATAAGCCACATCATGGTGAGGTGAACTACCCCTCAGAACTTTCATCCTTTGACCCAAATCCTTATCTTCCCAGGCATTTTAGTCATGGACAACATTGTCTTCCACAATATATCAGCACATAAGCATTCAGATTCAGGCTCGCAAGTTTGATTATTGTGAGTCGATCTACTTGTATCATATCTCCAGGTTAGTAACCAAGCTTAGGAACAGGCCCAGGACTCTAGAATTCCCTGAGATGTTCAGTAGTCTTAGGGAGGCCACTCAGAAGCCAGTCCTTCTGACAACACCCAGCCTCAATGTCATTGCCTCCCAACCTGCCTGAGGGGCCAGCTGGACCTCAGCTAGGAAAGGAGAAAAGTGTGTTGAGTTAGTTAGCCAAGAGGGTGTTATGATCCTCTTACCTGGGATCCAATCCTTACATAGGTTGAAAATATCAAGACCAGACAGCTCTTGAGGAAACCTAAAGATTTGGGGTTCATATGTTTGATGTTCACATTATTATTATTTTTGAGTACTTATACATGTGTAAGTACTTGAGGTATATTGGGCCATTTCATCTTCATAACAACCCTTTGTAGTTAAGGAGAATAAGACAAGAGATTAGGTCATGTGTTCAAATTCAGTTGTGGAGCTGAGGTTTGAACCCAGGTCAAACACTGCTCTTGACTGCCTCCAGGGACTGTGATAATGTCCATGAACTTTCAGGGTACAGATCTCAGTGAGGCACAATATAGAGTAAGGCATTTCTTTTCTTTTTTTTTCTTTTTCTTTTTCTTTTTTTTTTTTTGAGACAGGGTCTAGCTTTGTGGTTCAGGCTGGCCCTGAGCTCAGCCTCAAACTCACAGCAATCCTTCTTGAGTTTCCACACGTAGTATTGTTGTATGTGGTTACCAGGGATTGACCCTGGGCCCTTGTACTTGCAAGACAGGCTCCAAAACCACTGAGCTAAATCCCCAGCCCGAATAAGGCATTTCTTGGCAGTATAAAGCTCACAGTCTTAGACAAATAGTTTCCTTTTGAGTTGAAGATGGGGCTTGTTCTGGACCTGACAAAGATTGCCATATAATGAAAGAAGAGCAAAGTAGAGTGGGCCTCACGGCCAGCTGTCCAGATCCCTGCCCAAGGCTAGGGCCTCTGTTCTGAGCAGAATGCCAGGGCCTCCTGGGCTTGGCTCTTGTAGGGTTTTGTTGTTGTTGTTGTTTTGAGACAGGGTCTCACTTTGTAGTTCAGGCTGGTCCTGAACTCACTATGTAGCCCAGAATAGCCTCAAACTCACAGCAATCCTCCTTTCTCTGCCTCCCGAGTGCTGGGATTACAGGTGTGAGCTACCCGCCCCAGCACTGTGATATGTGGTACTGATTGCTGGTGGGCGTGAGTCTCCACACTTGGCACTGTTATATGTGGTTACCAGGAATCAAACCCAGGACCCTGTGTTTGCCAGGCAGACGCCGGAACCACTGGGCTAAATCCCCAGGCAGTTCTTATAGGAACAGGAACAAAGAACTAGATGTTTTCCCCCTGCTCTAAGACATCCAGCATGTAAGCCACAAAGAAATGCAAACAGCTGGGCACTGGGGATCTGATGGAGTTTTTTTGGTTTAACTGCTCGTTCATACTTACTAACTACTACCTGATGCTATTGAATAAGGGACCTAATATCACTGAGTTAGTTTACCCACAAGCATCTCCCTTAGATGCCCCATAGATGGATCTGCTAAGATTACCTCTCAAATGTCTGGCGTGCACCTTGTGCTTACAGTGGCCGTTCCCTTCTCCAGTCCTTACTTGTCTGTCTATATGAAGTAATGCCAAGAAGGAGGGAGTTAAAAGATCACTTACTTCCTGTCTGGAATTATTTAAACGGAAACTGTGGAAAAAAGAAATACTTCCAATGTTTCTTGTTGGATGCCTGTCTTCTCCAGGGAAGATCCACACCAAGCAAGACCCTCCAGAAGGCAACTGCAGAGGAGAAAGGGTGAGACCCCACCTGGCAGGAAAAGCAGGAGTGGGAGTCCTCATGGAATCACATGGTGAACACTGCAGCCTCAGCCTTCTCTATCTTTTACTAGGTCATAGCACAAGACTTGGGAGGTGCATGTCACCTGAGAGACCAGCTTTGCAACTGGGCCTGGCCAGCCTTCTTTGAGCTACCCAAAAGTGTGTCAGGTCTGTCTCCACCCAGAGAAACAGCTCTGACAGCAGCAGGTCCTGAGGAGCAGCAGCAGCAGCTCAATCCCTCCCTCTGCCCTTTGGCAGAGGAATGAGAACACAAGGAACACCCTTTCTGCTCAGCTCCGCCAGGCCCCAAAGTTGAAGGAAGACCCTGCCTCCACCACAGGCCCCTGTGAAGGGCTGGGCTTAGGCTGTTCGGCGCACTGCTAGGAAACCTGCTTGCCTGTCCAAGTCATCACTTCCTCCAGCACCACCTTCATCAGTGACAGCATGGCTCCTGGTCTCAGAATGTCAACAGGCCCCCAAACTTAAGGAAAGGAAAGAGGTGTTGTCTATTGGGCCTCCTTAAAAACTCCACCAAAGTCTAATATGCTAGAGAACAAGTCTGCCATTCTACTTGGGGGACATAGAGAAGTAAGAACATGACACTGGAGTGTGGATGCCCCAGGACAGCTGTCTTTTCTGTAGAATCCTCAGAGGGGGGGCAGACGGATGCTGAAAACAGTACAGTAGTGCTGATACATCCTGGGTGCCAGAAGTAGACATTGGACTAAGGGACTTAACGCTGCAAAGTAGACAGTTGTCACTGCAGGAAAGGAGACTGAGGCTTAGAGAGACCTACCGGTGGTCAGTGCAGAGCCCAGTGGGCAGTGTGGGGTCCACATTTTCTACCACTGCTTCCAGCAGGAGGCACTATCATCCCACTCTGGCGAAGAGGGAAGAACTGGCCGGGCCCATGTCCCCAGTCAGGTCCAAGTCAAGGGGTCTTCAGGCCTTGTCCTTCTGATGACCGGAGCCTTGGACTTTCTGGGAACATCCTCTAGATGTTGTGTCAGCAGCAGAACTCTCTGGCCTCTGTGTGTCCCTCCCCAGGGAGGCCATGCTGGGAAGGACATCCCGCCCTCTGACCAGGCTGTGAGCAATGTGGGGTCAGCCGCTCCCAGCCTCGTCCTTGGTTTTGCTAACAAGGCTCAGTGCTCCCCCGCTCACCCTACACTCATGATACCCTTGCTCCACCAAGGCAGTCCCCCTACACTTGGGTTATTTGCACATTACTTAGTTTTTTTTCCTACTCATATCTGTACTTCATCTAGACATTTATTTATTTAATTTTGTTTCATTTCCATAACTATACGCCAAAAAGCCAAGATTAAAATCCCGGCTCTGGTATTTATTAGCTTTGTGTTGTTGGGTTCTCTTCGTGTGCCTCAGTTTCCTTATCTGAATGCTAACGATGATATTGATGACACGTCCAGACCACAGCAAGCACTCAAGAGTGAGCTGCTTGGGCCGGGGATTTAGCTCAGTGGTTCCGGCGCCTGTCTTGCAAGCACAAGGGCCCGGGTTCGATCCCCGGTAACCACATACAATACTGGGGGTGGAGACTCACGCCCAGCAGCAACCAGTACCACATACCACAGTGCTGGGCATGGTGGCTCACGCCTGTAATCCCAGCACTTGGGAGGCAGAGGCAGGAGGATTGCTGTGATGTGAGTTTGAGGCTGAGCTCAAGGCCAGCTGAAGTACAAAGTGAGACCCTGTCTCAAAAAACCTTAAAAAAAAAGAGTGAGCTGCCACTATTACTATTTATTTAAAAGGAAACATTTTGTCCTTATTTTAAGTGGGAAGATTTGTACCACTCACCACCAAAAGAGAATTATAGTAAAGATAAATGTAATGGCACCAGTTATTAAATATGAGCTAATGCATATCAAAGGCTCCCTGCACAAGATGTGCTGTCATTTTGTCGAGAAGACAGACAAATGTCAGAAAGATTTTGAGGCTCTGCATTCAAATGAGGATGACCAGGTGCCCGATCTGCCCGGCCTGTCCCTGGACAAGTGTGGACAGCTGGTCAACGCACTTTAGAGGATTCGTCCTTAATACGAAGACTGAGAGAAACGGAAAGGAAGCAACACTCTAGCAGTGTCACCGCCTGTAAGGCTGGGTCAGGACCCACTTAGCGTCACTCTGCAGGCAGAGCCACACGGGGAGCTGGGTCTCCCAATACCACCAGCCTATGGGAAGCTAGCAAGTCACTGTGTGTGTCACTGAGATAGCGGCCAAGGAAACCCACATTGTAAAAGCCGATGACAGGAAGGGTGATTAAACTTGCACAGCTAAAATGACTGTATTTTATTCAGTCATTGGAAAATGTTTTAAAGAACCTCTAATGATATGGGAACGTGACTATAATTGAACAGTCAGTTAAATAAAAAGACTGCAAAATCACCTTTCCAGTAAGAGCTTCATTTATAGAAGTAGAGAGATACTAAAGGAGAAACATACCATAATATTATCAGAACTTATCTCTGAGTGATGGGATTCTGGAGAGTTTTTAAATCTTTATACTTATTTCTAATTTTCTTATTCATATTCATTTTTATATTGCTGAAAAAGTTTGAACAAGGAACATATACCAGAAAAAAAAAAAAAGAACAAAGATTACAAATTGTTAAGCAGTAAGAGAAGAAAGTGTCCAGTGCGGACTAAGCCCCGCCTTAGCCAGCTGTTTTTGTTGGTTTGCTTTGCTTTTTACATCTGTTGCTGGCGGGGAAAGAAGGTTTTCTGCCGGCCTAGAGAGAGCCCCGGCAGAGAAGGTGGGGCTCGTCCATGGTCGTGGGCAGGTGTCACCTCGGCACGGCCCTGACAGGTCTGAAGGTCCTTAGATGAGACTCGCCTGGGCCGTGACTTGAACTCAAGACCCTGGCCTCCAAAGACCTGAGGTGCTGACTTGGGGTGGGGGAACATCTAATGTGGAAAGCGCCCCACTTGGAATGAGGCACCCCAAGCTGGAATGCCTGTCCCCCAGCAGCAGCTGGGTCCTCACAGGACCACGGTGTGTACCTCTCTAACCAGGGGGACGTGAAATCATCTCACCCAGGTCATGGCATAGAGTGGAGTTCAATTAGACCCCTTTCCTACCCTCTTTCCTTCTGCATACGATGCACCGCATCTCCCTCCTCCATCTCCCCACCTCAGGTATCACCCCAAGGCACAGGGGCAGGTGGACCTGGGGGCTCTCTCCTCTCTGTCCTCGGTCTCTGATGGCCTTCAAGCCATAGTGAGGACTCTGAGGGCTAGCTCAGTGGCCCTGAGGGGCCACCAGGAGTGGTGGCAAGGGAGGAGGAGGTGGATGATGGAGACCTCCACCTTGCATTTTTCCAAGCCAGACTAGAAGCTGGCTACCAGCAGTACATGCATAATAAACCCAGGCCCCTAATTAACCAGCATACACTTTGTAATAAGCACTATATATCCATTTATTTTCCCAAAGACAACTGGCCCTGAACACTCAGCAAGCTCATGGCATCTTCTGGGTGCCAGACACACAGTGAAAGACTCTGGGTTCAGGCTGTACTCCTGCTGGAGCTGAGGGGTGCATCTGTCCATCTTCACCACACAGGTTGCAGATGAAAAAGGCCAGGCTGCTGGGAAACTGAGAACTTGTTCTGGGCTGCTCAGCCTGTCAGGTAAGGATTCTAGTTTCCTCTTATGGGCTCACAAACCCTCATCTCAAAGCGATGAGCCTCCTGGGCCCCTTGGGAATTTGGTTTCCATAGACAGTGTCACGTGGCCCTGACAACATTTAGCCAAAATGCTATTTAAATCCTCTGCTTTTCCCCTTGGCAACTGGGTGAGCTTGGACAAGTCTTTATCCCCTCTAGCCTATGTGTTGTCACCTGTAAAACTGATATAAAGATACATCGGTCATTGCACTGCTGTAAGGAGCTCATGCCACAACATGTGACAGCCCAGATGCAATATGTTGGAGATGCTACTGAGCAGAGATGAACAGGGACTGGGGGCCCAGAGCAGAGTCTCCAGAGACAGCTGTCTAGGGTCAAATGCCAGCATTACATTTGGTGCTACCAGATGAGGGTGGAAATAAGAATCTTGCTGCTCAGAGCTGTGGGGTGGGAAGTCATGGAGTGGGAAAGGCCTGAATGGCATTCAGTGCTTGGTAAGAGCTAAGGGCCTGCTTCTCTCCCACCAAACACGTATGTACAAGGCTGACTGATCTTATCGTACCAAGCAGCATGCAGATGTCCCTCCCTGGTGATCTGAGGTGTGCAGGAAAATCTCACTTACCGCCAAGTACAAAGAAGGGGACAATTAGTTGTGAATACAGCTGTCCCCAACACATGTGGACACATACACACTCACAGACCCCTAAATCATGCAGCAAACAAACATGACAATGCCAACTCTTTCGTTCATTAGGTCAAAAAATCGCAAGACACCATTAGTACACACAGTTGCGTCGAGGAACAGGAGTTCCAGAGCTAGAGTCACCTAGACCTGGGTCCAAGTCCCAGCTCTGCCTCTTCTTGGCAGCATGACCCAAGGCAAGTCTCTTAGCATGACTTTCTTCCTTTGTAACAGTGTTGGCAAAAAGGTGGGGGCAATGCCACCTCCCTCACAGGTGCGTCACCACCCCTGTCCTGGAGCCCCAGCATGCACCCTGGGCACCTTTTGCTTTTGCCTACAGCACACCTGGCTGGCCACGCCCCAAGCCTGCTTTGCTTTCCCTGCTGCGGGAGAGCTGCCTGAGGTGCGAGAACTGCAGCTGCCACTCTGGGCCGCTGGAGTGCCGGCAGGTCCCGCTGCACAGCTGTTTACATCAAGTGCAGAGCTCTCCAGCCCTTCCGACTGTGCACTGCGCAGGAGGGAGCGAGGCAGCTGGTCTCTGGCTGCCACTGGCCTTTCCTTTGGAGAAAGCCAGTTTGAGTGAGCTCGCTCTAGGTATAGCTTCAAGCTGGGCTCCTGCAGGGCCTGGGGCTGGGACCAGGCAGGGACATGGAACATGTAGCTCCTTAAGGAGCCAGGCCAGAGTACAGGAAGTAGGGAAGCTGAGGACAAAAGGAGAGATGGGGACAGAGATAAAAATGGGTTGTGATCAGAACATAGGACAGGAAGGGCAAGGAAGGGACCAAGACAGGGGGAGGGTCAAGGATGGAGATAGGCTGGGCCAGCACAGGGTTCACACACAGAGGGGCACGAGGGACAGCAGGAGAGACAGATGCAGGAAGCACAGAAAGGGGAGATCCTGGCCTGGCAAGCTTGCATAACCCCTCTCCTGCCACGAAGGCCCCGGGAAAGCTGGTGTGTGGGGGATGCCCTGCAGTGAGAAGCCACACTTCACCCAAAGTGTGTGTGTTTCCCACAGCCAGCAAACGAGCATGACGGATCGAGGTGAGGACCGGCAAGATCGACTTCTTATTTAAAACTTCAGACAGCAACAATAAAGATACTCTGCTGAAATGCCACCCCACCAAGCCAACTCCCCCGGAAAATTCAAGTCAAGAGCCCCCTTCCAGCACCCTGTACCTTTAAGGAGTAGAAGAGCTCCCTCTGCTTCCCTCCTGGCTGAAGAGGCAGGTTATTCTAGGATATAGCGATGACTTACCTAAATCTGAGTTATTCCTCTTTCCTCCTCTGGCCAGCCTCTCTTCACTCTGGGGAGCTTTTACCATTTAAGGTCAATGTTACATCTGGCTCCAGAGCTCCAAACTGAGAAGCCTCTGTCTGCAGGCTCAGCTGCCCGCCTCCTCCGAGAGGGGCTGGGACTTGGAGCCACAGCTCCTCTGGGAGCCCCTGCAGTCCAGCTCAGGGCTAAGGGAAGGGGATCTACCAGCCAGTCACCCTGGGCCCTCGCATGGCACCCACACAGCAGACGGCAGCACCTGCAGGCAGCTCATGCAGCTGAATTCCACCCTGGCCGGATGGGGATGCAGGGGCTCTGCAGAGCCTGTGACCCTAGAGTCTCCAGGCTGGATAAGACCCCTGCCAGGGGCAGCAGACACTGGGAGTGTCTCTTGTTCCAAGGATTTGGGGGCTGGGGCTCCTTCCACTTTAAGCTCTTGGGATTACCCAAGAGAAGGGCCTGATAGATTCAGTTAACTCAGACTTGGCACCAACCCCAAGGCTCAGTGCCTGCTCCCCTACTTTACAGCCCTGTGGTGTCTGTATTGTGGAGGCTCAGTGCCCCCATCTGTAAAGTGGGGAGGGAAGGTACTGGTGCTCATAACTAATTCCCCAGGTCAACAAGGGAATGAAATGGGGTGGTACCCTATTGTCCGTGCACAGTGCCAGTGTCTCCAAAGTGCCGGGTCAGCATGTACAGGCTCCTTAGCTCTGGCCTGTCCAGATGAGGAAGGGCTGTCTCTCTCCTGGAAGTTTACACCCTGTCCACACTTATTTTCCACCGGCCTAGGGTACAGTTCCCATCCAAGGCCATGGAGTGCTAACTTGGGACATCTATATAGCACCTCCAGGCCTTCTGGGATTGGAGAGAGCAGAAAGAAGTCTTGGATAAGATCACTAGACAACTACAGAAAACCCACTTACATTTCAATTTTATATTTTAAAATAACTATAATTGTTTCAGAATAAATGTCTCAAATATGACATGGCATATGCTGTACTAAAAGATGTGTGTTGTTCATCATGAGTTCAAATGTGACTGGCATCCCATATTTGTGTTTGTTAAATCTAGGTGCCATTGCCCTAGACCATCTCACCACTCCAGAGAATGTTCATTAGTCATGGGCAAAAGCAGTAGGGGATGGAGCCCAAAGCCTATAATCCTAAACCCTCCTGGTGACAACTGCTGGGACCTACACAGTCCCCACCCCTAGGCCTTGGCTATCGGTCAGTCACCAGAGCTGTGGCAGGCTTTCTCCACTGAGCCTGTCCCATCAGACCTCCTGGCACCTTCCTCTGGCACACATTCCGGGACTGTCACTCCTCCTTGGATTTGAGAGAGACTGCTGGTAGAGGTGCAGGTGTAGATCCATTACCCTGATTAATAATTGTCATTTTTGCCCCTGAAACTAGGGGAGGCTGCCTTGGGCACTAGCTAGACATTTTTGCAGGTGTCCACACTTGTCCCTTTGTTGGTACAACCTCCCTGGCAATGCACATGGTGGGAGCTACTGGGACTGAAGTGTAAGAAGTAGAAAAAACCTACCAAACTCTTCAACACTGCTTTGCCAACCTCAGCATGCTTTAGAGTCCCCAAGTGGGAAGCTTCTTGGATTCCTCTTCCAGAAATTCTACTTCCATGGACCTGAAGTGAAACTCAAGCACCTGCATTTGGATTAAAACCTCAAGTGATTCCTATACAGTTGGTCCGAGGGCCCTGCTTAGGGTAACGTTGTTCCAGGGGTTATCTATGAACTCGGAGGCAGGGGCTACAGGGGCACTTGGAGCCAGAGTCTGAAATAAAATCCAAGGCTTTTTGTGGCTGTGAGTGACTGTGTGCACACATGTGTACGTGTGCATCAAACGATCATATTCCTCATGCTGTACTCAGTGCTTTACATAGAAGGATACATGCATCTCTCAGGTGTCCTGAGAGGCAGAATTACTGTATCTTTCCTTCAAAAAAGGGTGCCAAGATTCAGAGAAGTAGAATAACTTTCCCAGTGTCCCACAGAATGAGTGTTGGGACTGAAATGTGAATGTAGTGGTGTTTGGTCCTAGCACTGTTTCCTTTTTGCCATACAGCTGCCCCTTCAGCCACAGTTACTTAAGGGGAAGTTTGAGGATGCCCTTTGAGCATCTCTCAGCACATTGAAATTGTACACAAACATTGTGTAATCTGTTTTGCTTGCTTAATGGCCCATAGCTTTTAACCCAATTCACAAAAAGATCACCAAGTAACTTTTAAAATTCATTGCCTTTAACTAGGTATCTTCTAAAACACATTAGTTGTGGGCATACAATTGGAATAAGCTCTACAGAGAACAATTTAGCATTATCAAGATTGTAAGGCTCATACTCTTTGACCCAATTCTACTTCTAGGAATTTATTCCGCAAACACACTCCCACACTTGGGAAATGACAGATGAATGTAATTATTCATTGCAGCATTGTTTACAAAAGCTAGAAGATTAGAAATGACATAACTGTTCACTAATTGGGGGGTCATAAAAGCAGACAGGGTGCAGCCACAACAAAAGCAAAGAAAGCTCTTGATGTGCTCATGTGAAAATCCTCCAAGATGCACTATCACTTGGGGAAAGTAAGATAAATAAAAGTGTCTATCACATGGTACCAATCAAAAGGGTGTCTGCTTATATCCACATGCATACTCACACGTGCTCACACGTGTGTGCAAAGTATTAATACATAAGCATAGAAATGAATACCATTAACTCCGGTTATCCTGGGGGAAGAGAAGTAAGTGGTTGAGGTAAAGAGTATCCACTGGATACTTCCTTTACATAGTTCTGGACCACATGAATAAATCGTGTGTTTATATTCAATGGTAATAATAAAACAACAACATTGCTGTGAGTGGAGATTGCTCACATCCATTCATTTTCAAGCACTGGCTCCTCCAAATGTCAAGAGTGTTAGATGATCTTGACTAAAGGTTATTGGTGAGTTTTTTTTTTAGCCTTTTATTTTGGGATAATTACAGGCACACAGGAAGTTATAAAAATAGTACAGAGCCCCACATACCCTTCGCCCGGCTTCCCTCAATGGTGATAGCTTGTATTGTTATTACACAATATATGTCAGAACCAGGAAATAGGCATTGGGCTGTTACTGTCAACTGGTCCCGTTAATCTTATCCTAAAGGCTATTTTTAAAATGCAATCATCTCACAAATCATTCATTTAAAGGGGTTTGTTGAACACCCAGAGGGGGTTGGCTGGTGGCACATGGAAGGAATCCCTCAGACCTGTCCCTGTCCTCTCGGAATGTGAGCCAGTGAGGACAACCCACTGGTCAAGCGGGAGCAGCACTGTGCAGGCCTACGATCCAGCAAGGCACAAGAAGCACTGACCACAGCTCTGAAAATGGCACCATGTCCCTTGCTGTCTTGGTCATGGAGCTTCACAGCTTGCCTAAAAGCTGACTTTTAATCCTTAAAAGAGCATGAGCAACTACTCTGGCTATATTTATCTTTGTTCCTGGAGCCACACAGGGATTTGGCCTCACTCTACCAGAACCTCCGGCTCATCACTCAGCCATCAGGGACAATCATGTATCGTCAGCATTCAAGGACTGGGCCACAGAGGCACACTGGCACACAGCTCTGGCAGGCTCTTGATTGGCCATCTGACCCAGGGCCAGGGAAGGAGTCCTGAAATTCCAGGCAGAGAGCACATCCTGGGGCTGAGACTAGCCAAGGGAGGAGAAGCAGCTTCTTGCCAGGAACACAGCCAGGCCGGGCTTGATTCCCGGGATGGCCTCATTGGGAGTTTTGCCTTCCCTGCCCTTCTAGACTTAGGGGCTGTGTGACTGGCTCAGCACTTAGTGGGGCCCTGAGTGAGCCTGCACAACACGAGGCTAAATACGCAGGAATGACATCCAGGCAACAGCGGCAGGTATCATTGGCTGAACATGGTGTCAAGCTTCGCGTTGGCCATTTCATACGCTTGATCTAATGCCGTCAGAGCCAAACCCATGTGACGTGGGACTTCTCACTCCCGTGTCCTAGAAGAGGAAATGAGTTTGGAGAGCTCAGGGAGCTCATCAAGTCCTCAAAGCTTCTAAACTCAGCTCTTTTCATTCTAGTGACCCAAGGGGGTTGAGTTCGAGACCGCACAGGGGGATCACAGATTCTCGATCTCCCTCTCCCTCTGTGATCCCGTTAAAACGATAGTAAAAGACTCCTTAAAAACAAATAACTCTTTACCCCCAAAGAGAATGGGAGGAGAGGATAGGAGTGAACGTTTCTGGAAACTGGCAAGAGGATGGAGAACTGGAGGCCCTGAAGCAAACACAGGGAGACGGTGCCCTAGACAACATACAGGAAATGGCTAGAGCCGAGAAGGACCCTCAGGACCTCCCCCCCCCACCCCCCGAGACTCCAGGTGTGAGTGAACACTTGTGATGAGGATGGAGTGAGACATGGAGCCAAACAGAGAAAGATACTTCTTTTACATACAAAAGGAACAGAATTAATCCAAGTAGCTTTTTTACTAGATTTGTACTAGACACACTAAGGCTAAAGTGGAGAAGATCTACAAATATTGAGTGGATTTCTTTTCACAGACATATGGGTTTATGATTTTGAAAATGCTTTCTGTACATTCAGAGATATTGCAAATTTGTACAAATATATGGTAGGTAAAAACAGCCAAATTTTTCATCGTCATGAATGAAAAGGAGGGCCAGGGATTTAGCTCAGTGGTTCCGGTGCTCGTTTTGCAAGTGCGAAGTCCCAAGTTCGATCCCCAGTAACCACATACAACAATGCTGGGCTCACACCCACCAGCAATTAGTACCACATACCATAATGCAGGGCATGGTGGCTTATGCCTATAATCTCAGCACTTGGGAGGCAGAGGCAGGAGAACTGCTATGAGTTCCACGCTCACCTGGACTACACAGTGAGCTCTGGCCAGCCTGAGCTACAAAGCATGATACTATCTCACAAAAAGAAAAAATTTAAAAGGAGGGAAAATAGAATAACCCATGCAGTTTTGTGTTAATTATAAGTATTAGAGTAAACTAGATAGATGATAAATGAGATATATATATATATACATATATATATACACATGCAGATTTTTTTGATTTAACAATGGAGTTACATCCCAATAAATCCACTGTAAATTGAAAATATTAACACAAAATTCATTTAATGCAGCTAACTTATATAATAGCATAGTTTAGCCTAGTCTGTTCTAAGTGTTCAGAACACTTACATTGACCTAGAATTGAAACAAATCACTATATACATTATTTTATGATAAAATGTGGACTACCTCATGTAACATACAGAATATTTGTAACCCAAAAGCATTGACAATATGCTGCATACATTGTTTATCCTTGTGTTTGTGTGGCTAAGTGAAAGCTGATGCTTGTTACAACTGCAAAATATTATACCACACATTGACAGCCTGAGAAAAGATCTACATTTAAATTTTAAATGAGATTTTATTAAGTATTATTGCATTCATACCACTCATCATAAAGTTGAAAACTGCTAAGCTGAACATCATAATTAGGTATTGCCGATGTATGTACATTCTTATACATACATTATTACATCCATGTACACAAACATACATCCTTTTTCCATCTCTGGCCACCTAAGAGGATCTTAAAAAAATAACTATGCCCCAATAACAATGAGCTCACTTTGCATCAGATTTTGGTTTAAAAATGTCATTTCTAGTAAAAATAAGAGGGGTCTTTGGAGAAGTGAGTGATTCCAGGGCTAAAGCCAGGAAAACAAAGATGAACCTGGAGCATCTCATTATGATGCACACAGGAGGAAGAGGGCATGGGCCGCTTGAAGGGGCTCCTGTTGGCCCAATCTGAGACAACACAGGCATCCAAATAAGGAATGCATGAAGTAAGCCAAAATAAGTACTGATGGTACAGGTTACAGATCGCTGAACTAAGAACCTGAATCTATGCTGCTGTACAAAGGAGAAGAGAAAGTTCTGCTTCACAGTAGAGTGCAACAGTTACTAAGTGTAGAAGAATGATACGATTAGGAGATCACTGTTCTACTCTGAACCCACACTGTCTCTGAGAGTCTCCTGTCTTTCAAAAGTGACTGGGTCATGACTCTGCCAAACTCCTTGGAGAGTCCATCTGGTTGAAGGTAAGTCCCGGGGGATGACCTAGAAGGTGTGTTCTTTGTCTCAGCTTCTTTTATCTCTCTCTCTGTTTCCAGACCACAATGCAATGAATAGTTTCCCTCTGCTGTCACCTACCACCAGGCCATTTCTGTCCTGGAACCAACCAACTATGGACTGAAACTGGAAACCTGGAGCCAACCAACTATGGACTGAAACTATGGACTGAAACTTGTGGGTGTTGGGTGTTTTCATCCCAGGGAAAAGAAAGTAACTCGTTCAATTACAACTTGACAATTGTCATGTTTAGGTTTTTTTTTGTTTTTTGTTTTTTGTTTTTTTTGAGACAGGGTCTCACTTTGTGGTTCAGGCTGGCCCTGAGCTCAGCCTCAAACTCACATCACAGCAATCCTCCTGCCTCTGCCTCCCGAGTGCTGGGGTTACAGGCATGAGCCACCACGCCCGTCACTGTGGTATGTGGTACTGATTGCTGCTGGGCGCCCAGTATTGTATGTGGTTACCAGGGATGGAACCCAGATCCTTGCGCTTGCAAGACAGGCACCAGAACCACTGAGCTAACTCCCCGGCCCTTGACAATCATCATGTTCATTACTGATTTGGGCCAAAAATCACCAAAGAATGCCAAAATTCTCCACTGAAAATTTAAAGAGTAACTGAATAGTTGCATAGTCTCAAAATTTATTCCCTCCACAATATGTAAATTAATAGTAACAAGAAACCACAAAGGGAAATCTGGCGGGTACCATCATAGCCAAGGAAAGAAGAGCAACATCACAAGTAATGGCAGAAATTAACACAATGTACCTCCTAATCAATGAAATAAAAACACAGTGTGTCTCCTGCGGTATTTCTGCTGAAGATGAATAATTTGAATCTCATGAGGACAAATCCCAATCCAACGAGAGACCTATCTACACCCTTCAAAAGTATCAATATTATTTTACATAAATGGAACCTGAAGAAACAGGATAAGTGAATAGAACAATGAACTGGGATTTTCTTTAGCTCTGAAGGATAGTGTTGGGACAATTGGCAAAGTCTAAATAAGGTCTATGGGTAGTTCTGGGGAAAAGGTAGACCGATACACAGACGGAGTAAAGTATCAGATTGAAAAAATATTGGTATCTGAGTGAAAAGGATACATAAAGTGTTTGTAGTATTCTTGGAGTCGTGTAAGAGAAATCGTAGCAAAGGAGAGGACGTTGGAGTTTATATGGTAAATTTCAGTACAGTCAGTTTTTTAAAGATCTATAGACAAAATATCAGTCTCTTCTTCTTTCTTGAACCCGATGCTGCAGGGAAGCCCAGGGACAAGTAATGGGACTCTAAGACATCTGGCTTCCTAGAGGAGTTAGCATTTGAGGCAGTTCAACAAGTCAGTGTTTCAAAAGGCTTGCCTGGGCTACAGAGTGAGCTCAGAGCCAGCCTGAACTACAAAAGCGAGACCTTGTCTCAAAAAAAATAAAAATAAAAAATAAACAAACAAGGTGTAGAGTGGCTCAGGGCACCCTAGTGGGGAAAGGGTGCTGACTTCAGTGTGACAGAGTGTTCAGAAACGCAATGGCAGGGTCTATCCTGGAGCAGGCCGATTTGCCAGATTATAAAGGATCCTTGGACCATGAGCTAGAGGTCTCTACATGAGACCTCCCATTTCCATGTGAGCTGGGAGCCCCAGGAAGCAGAGAAAGTGTTTGATGGCAGCTAGGCTTTGGAAGATCGCTCTAGGCCAAGGGAGCAGTGAGGGGATTACTACAAAATGCCTTGCAAAGACAGGGGACTTTGTGCCAGACAGACACCAAGGAACTGGGGAAGTAAATTAACCTTTCTAGTGTTGGTTTCCTGTTCTTCAAAATAAAGAACCCAAAGAAGTTCCAGGATACAGCTCAGCAGTGTCACTGCCTGCCTGACAAGCGCAAGGTCCTGAGTTCAGTCCTCCCTGGTTCTGCAAAACAGCAACAACAACAACAAAACACATCAAAAAACCCCAAGAGATTGCCTTCAAAATAGCTAACAATTGACCGGGGATTTAGCTCAGTGGTTCTGGCACCTGCCTTGCAAGCGCAAGGTCCCTGGTAAACATATACACAATAATGCTGGGCGTGATGACCCATGCCCACCAGCAATCAGTAAGTACCACGTACCACAATGCCATGTGTGGTGACTCACTCCTGTAATCCCAGCACCTGGGAGGCAGAGGCAGGAGGATGGCTGTGAGTTCCAGGCTGGCCTGAGGTACATAGTGGGCTCAGGCCCAGTCTGAACTAAAAAGTGAGACCCTGTCTCAAAAAAAAAAAAAGCTAACAATTATTATGAGCCAGGTACTGACCATCCAGAATGGTACCAGTGGCTGCCCTGCTAGAGCTGGACCCCAGAGGTCCCCTGAAGTACAAGCATCGACACTTCAGTTAACAAATCCTGAGGAGGTCCAGGGAATTCTGGGTGAGATAGCAGGGCACCTGGATAGTAAGGGAGCAGTCAGGGGTCTTAGGGGAGCAGCCCTTTCAGATGGTAAATAGTGAACAAGTGTATGACCATGATCGAGAAATGGGCTTGACCCTTGAAATAACCTCCTACAGTTACAGCTCCCAAGAGAGTAGATGTCAGGGATGATGAGGTGGAGCAACTGGGTTTATAGAGAGCCATTTACTGAGATAAGGAAGTCCTGGGAGAGTGAGAGGGAGCATAGGCGTGGTGGACTCTGAGTCCACCTCTGACATGGTGAGCTGACCTGACCCCCAGGCGGTGGAGCCCATGAAGCTCTGTAGGGAAGTGGTGACAGAATGACGAGGTGGGCAGATGAGAGAACCCAGTAAAAAAGGAGACCAGAGGATTTCAAAGTCTTAGTCTCTAGACAGGGAGAGAGAATATCAGTGCCTGAGGAAGCCAAGAACAGGAGTGGCTGAATTAAGGAAGTGGGTGAAATACTGGCAGGGTGTCCAGGTGGAGATGCCTGAAGATGGTTAGAAATGCAGAGGTACTGCTTCCGAGAGGGCCTGAATGACAGTGTGTAGTGAGGATGTATCTCTAGGGTGGCTTTAAGTGGGAGGCCTTCGCAAACTGATTAAGGTGAGCATGCGGTGGGGGAAGCTAAGGAAAGGACTTAAGGATGGAGAGAATATAAAAAGTTATATTCTATTAGCACATGAGTCTGCATGTGACTAGCCTTAGTGGACAAGGCTGCCTATAGCTGTGAGGGGCTGAATGGGAATCCGCCATGCCCCAGACCTACTAACTCACTGAAGAACTGAGCAGGATTCATATCTCAGCCCTACCATACTGCATTCATAGGCCATGAGAATGCCTACCTCTTTCATCAAAGAGAAACTGGGTGACGGTCACCTGTGACTTGAGGTTGGAACTTTTCTTCCTTCCCTGGCTTGTGCACCTCCAGGGCAGGTGCACCTCAGTAACAGACAATGCACTTCTATAATAGAAATGACAGGATGGCAATAGTGATGCATTTTTATCTATTATGTGTCAGGCACTGAGCTGATCCCTTCTGACTCCACCCTCACTTAAGCCCCATGGGGTAGGCATGTCGTTCTCATCACCATCAACTCATTCTAAGTGTAAGAAACTAAAGCTCAAGCATGTTAGTGACTCAAAGTAAGCATTTCAATTCATTCGAACTCCAGAACAAGCATTTAAAACCAATATCTCACATTGCCTCCTTAAGCAATTGCCTCAGTGCCCAGCTTAATGCCTAATACCTGCGAGGCATTCCAGAAATGTCTGCTGTATTAAACTGGGAAGAATGAGCTAGTTATGGTTCTGTGGAGATAAGTTCTAGGGGTGGTTGTGGAAGGGGCAACGAGTCCATGCGAGGAGGAGTTGAATATGAAGGAGCCTAAAGAACATGAGAAACAGCAAGAGACCAGGGATTCAGACCAGCCCAGGAATCCAGAATGTAAATCACATTACCAAGTCAGAGAGGCCCAGGCGCACAGTATGGGTGGCTGTGTGAATGCAGCCAACGAACACTTGCCTGCTGGGTTCTTCTTGGTTCCAAGCCCAGGCCTGGCCATGTAAGGTGAAAGAGGCGCAGTCTCTGTCCACATGGACACCCCTAGCTGGCCTGCCCTTGGGAAGATGGAGAAAGCTGAGATGCTTTCAGGAAAGGGAGGCCTCTAGGACCTGGATACTCAGGAAAGGGTCTATGGGAGGTGGGAGCTTCTGCTGGATCCCACCTAGTGGAACAGGAAAGTGGAGGGAGGAAGAAGGAGCCGCATGTCGGGCTGATTGAGGGAGCAAACTGTGCTGGGAATAATGATCAAAATGGTGGGCGGTGTTCTTGGAGTTGCAAAGCACAAGAACCAACTCTGGCTCAAATGAAAAGGGCATTTGTGCCAAGAATAACTGAACCTCCACAGAGCCCAGGGACGGGAGAGGAAATGTGCACAGATCCAAGGGAGTGGAGAGCTGTCAAGATCCGAGCCCCTGTTCTCTCTGTGTCCCGCAGACCATGAGACCTGCCTGCCCTCTTCTGTCTGTCCATCTGCTTCCTCTTGTCCTCTTTCTTCCTCGTCCTCTTCCTTTCCCCCTCCTCTTCTTCTCACTCTCCTCCTCTTTGCTAGTTCTTTTTACTCCTGCTTGTTCTACATACTCACTTTGCTCTGGCCCAGCAGACTCCCAGCTCTTGCCCTCTCTTTCCCTCAACCACTTGAAGACCCTTTCTTGTTTCAGAAGGACCTGACCTGTCTATTTGTCTGTTGAACCAGGTCTCATAAATTATTAGCTCCTTTTGGGTTAAGTATCACTGTTTACCACAGAGTCATAGCTGGGGCCTTTTAATAAATAGAGTGGCCCTTTTCAAGGGCTGTGGGTGGGACAGGCAATCAAAGATGTCACTGGAAAGGAGTAAGGAAAAGACCTCACACATACCAAACACCTGCCGTTAGCCCAGGGCCATGCTAGTTCCTGGGGGCCAGCAGGGAAGGTTTTATTATTCCTATTTTACAAGCGAAGAAACTGAGGTTAAGTGAAGCTAAGCAAGGTAGAGGGTAGTTGAAATAGAACTTAAATTGAAGTTCATCCAATTATAAAGTCACCATTTTTTCCATGGAGAATTGTGGGTGTTAAGGCAAATGAGAACCCTTGGACTTAGTCTAAGTAGACAAGAGTGAACAGTCTTACAGTCTGGAGGGATTTGCTGTGACACACATGCATGTATCTAGGATCCCGAAACTCTGAGAATCTGAAACGAGTTCTGGATCTTCTCCCCAAAAAAATGCACATATGCCCATACAATTTGGCTTGTACTTTCATGGGATTTATAGTTCATCCCTGGCCCCTTCTAAAAGTTTTCCCTCTACAACATTCTAAATGATTGATCACTTATCCCCTACTTGAATTCCACAAGGGAGACAGAAAGCTCATGACTTCATGTGGTGGACCACTCCAACAATAAAAGTCCTATGTTGCTTTCCCTCCTTTGGTCCCATGGTGGAGAAATATAAAACCCGCTATCTCCCTTATCTCTTGGCAGTGATTCAAATATCCACAGGCGTGACTATGGCATACCCACAGCTCTGGCCAAGGTCAAATTCCTCCTGTTTGTTTAAACCCTAGTCCCCATGTTAGTCTTTCTCCACTGAACTCTATACACTTTGCCAAAGCCTCTCTCATTATGCAATGACCAAAATAGTATATGGACCCTTCTTGTTATCTGGCCAGCAGGTCTTTTTTATTTTTTACTATTTCATTTTTTTTAGACAGGGTCTCACTTTGTAGTTCAGTGGCCCTGAGCTCACTATGTAGCCCAGGCAAGCCTGAAACTCACAGCAATTCTCCTGCCTCTGCCTCCTGAGTGCTGGGATTACAGGCGTGAGCCAGCATGCCCAGCGTTATTGTGGTATGTGGTGCTTACTGCTGGTGGGCGTCAGTCTCCACGCCCAGCATTGTTGTATGTGGTTACCAGGGATTGAACCAGGGACCTTGAATTTGCAAGTCAGGTACCGGAACCACTAAGCTAAATCCCCGGCCCCAGCCAGCCAATCTTTATTTGGGAGATTCTGATTCCTTATGATGAAAACACAAGGCCTCTTTGATTGTGCTGGCTCTACACTGAGCCACCTCATCTTTGACAAAAGAGCCAAAAATCCTCAATGGAGGAAAGATAGCCTCTTTAACAAATGGTGCTGGAAAAACTGGGCTTTAACTTGCCAAAGTCTAAAACTAGATCTAACTCTTTCACCGTGTACCAAGCTAAAATCAAAGTGGATAAGAGACCTAAATATTAAAATAGACACTCTAAACCTACTGCAAAACAGGTTAGGTAAAACTCTTGAAGACATTGGCTTAGGGAAAGACTTCATGAACAAAACTTCTTCTTCTTTTTTTTTTTTTTAGGTTTTTTGAGACAGGGTCTCGCTTTGTGGTTCAGGCTGGCCCTGAGCTCAGCCTCACAACTCACATCACAGCAATCCTCCTGCCTCTGCCTCCCAAGTGCTGGGATTACAGGCATGAGCCACCACGCCTGGCACTGTGCTATGTGGTACTGGTTGCTGCTGGGGAGTCTCCATGCCCAGTATGGTATGTGGTTACCAGGGAATCAAACCCGGGCCCTTGCGCTTGCAAGACAGGTGCCGGAATCACTGAGCTAACTCCCTGGCCCGAACAAAACTTCTATAGCACAGGAAATGGCTGAGGAAATCAACAAATGGGACCTCATTCTTTTAAAAAGCTTCTGCATAGCAAAGGAAACCACCAACAGTGCAAACAGGCAACCAACAATGTGGGAAAAAACCATTACCAGTTGTTCCTCAGGAAAAAGGGCTACTATCTAGAATATATAAAAAGCTCAAAAAAATCAGCCCACCCAAATTTAATGACCCAATTCAAAAATGGGCATCTGAAATGAACAGATACTTTCCAGAGGAAGAAGTAAGAGCAGCTAAGAAGCATATGAAGAAATGCTCAATATCATTAGTCATTCGAGAGATGCAGATGAAAACAACATTGAGATTTCATCTCACTCCACATAGAATGGCTGCCATTTCAGAATCAGCCAACAGCAAATGTTGGCGAGGCTGCGGAGAAGAAGGAACCCTTCTGCACTGTTGGTGGGACTGTAGACTCGTACAACCCCTGTGGAGATCAGTTTGGAGAATCTTCAAAAAGCTAGGATTGATGGTCCCATTTGACCCGGCCATTGCCCTGCTAGGTATATACACACAAGAATTAAAAGACTCATATCACAGTGACATATGTGCACCCATGTTTATAGCAGCCCAATTTGTAATTGCTACATCTTGGAAACAACCCAAATGTCCATCCACTGGAGACTGGATAAAAAGCTGTGGTTCTTCTACAGAATGGAGAACTACTCTGCCATAAAAAATGATAAGTTTGAATCATTTCTACTTAAATGGACATACCTTGAGGATATCCTCATAAGTGAAATAAATAGGGCACAGATAGGTACATATCGCATCTTTTCTCTGGTATGAGAAAATAAAGATGTAAATGAGTCCTAGCATTGTATGTTATATATTGTGAAATAGAAAATGCTCAGTGTAAAA
>PVIR01005221.1:0-11623 GCA_004026965.1 Petromus typicus
GGGCTTCATGAACTCCACACCAAAAACCTCTGAAAATAAACTTAATTCTCAAAGTTGGCTAACAAGCTGGGTAATTTGGTGCACACCTGTAATTGCAGCACTTTGGGAGGCTGAGACGGGAGGACTTTATTAACTTTGATCCCATTCTGAGCAACTTAGCAAGACTTTGAAAACTTTTTAAGGAAGAAGGTGTAGCCCAGTGTAGAGGTCTTGAGTTCATTCCTGCAACCACAAAGAAATAAAGGAGGTTGTTGACTAGATCTGGATGGGGTTGGGGGTGCACGAGAAACGAGAAATAGTAAATAGCTGAAGCATGAAGGGAGAAAGATGTTCTGTTCTTCTTGGTCGACTGCTCCTAAGTGCCCACTGTACCCGCCCAAGAAGTTGTTGAAGAAGGCCCTCCATTAGAACAGCTGGGCGGCTCCCACACACACACCTCCCCCACACACCCTGTGGTGATCCTGAGGCCTTATCTGATTCGCCTTCTGACTCACTCGGTCACTAACTGAGGGCTCCTTTCCCCTTGACGGCACCTAACACAGACAGCCCTCTCTATCCCAGAGGAACAGCTTCTGGCTCTGTCACAGCGGAGAGCAACTGGCTGTCGCGGGCTTGTTCTACCTGGCACTTCTCCCAGGGAATTTTTAAAGGTAATTCTGAGCTCTGCCTGTCTAGGGTTCTACCCAGAGACCACTGTCGTCAAGCAGAGTAACGCTTTTGGGAAAGGTAACCCAAAGGCAAGGCCAGCAGGAGTGGCCAGGATATGGGCAGCTGTTAACAAGGGGTGGAGGAACCAGACCAGAGTGTTGGGCCTAGAGGAGACACCGGAAGACCTGCCTGGCTCTCCGGAAAGCCTAGTGGTCTTGGTACAGGGTCAGGATGTTGAATGAGAGACGGGGGTCATCCTTCAAGGGGAACAAGCGCTTGTACAGATCCTGTAAGAGGACACAGCCTTGTGAGGCTGAACTAAATGATCTCTGATATTGACCCAATCAGTACATGTTGATCAGCCTAGCATTGTATCAGGTACCAGAAATACATAGAGGGATAAAGCTGGGAGTTGACGTGCTGCCTACAGAGAGGCAGGGTAAGTGTTTTACTCAAGTTGAAGGCAGTCGGTGCTCCTGGATCTCAATACAGCAGCTACCTTCGTTTGCCCCAGCTGCACAGGGCTCAGGAAAGGCAGGGGAAGAGCTGAGATTTGAACTGGAGAGATCAGCTGCAGCACTCCGGTGAGTGAGGGCAGGGCAGACAGTCCAGGCCAGTGGAGAACGGCTTCGGCATCAGTTTGAAGAACTACAGCTCAGACTTCCCTGAGCCCCAGGTGGAGACAGACACTGTCACCCCAGTGTAAAGAGGTGGGGTTGGGATTGTGTGCACCCTCAGGGTGTGATGTTGGGCCACTTGCATATAAAAATAATGTTCTGTACTAGAGGAGACCCGAGTGACTCACTTGGTCACTTGTGCCGGCAGGGGGTGGGAGTTGGTCACCTCCCCACTGGCCCTGTCAGAAGTTACTTCCGCATTCCACTGTGATCCAGCCAGTTCTCTCCTTCAGCTTCCCCTTTCTGGGGATTGAGGCTCATTCTCAGAAACTTGCAGCTCTACCCCTGGCTTCAGTATAATGAGTGTCCTCAGTGAAGATTGGTCTCATTAAATTCACACACCTTTTAACAAATACTGAGTGGGTGAATAGAAACGAGTTACCCTGAATTCATGCACCTGGTCCTCAGAGTTCTGTTGTGCTCAGGACAGTGGTTGAGAGTGCAGGCTTGTCCCAGCCTGCCACCTCCTCACGCTTGCCCCTGTGTACCTCATATGTGAGACAGGGCCCCTGCCGCTGTTCTCCTCTTCCCCAGTCGGGTGCAACACGTGCCGCCAAGCTGGGACACTACGGGCAGGGAGAACCCAGTGTGACAACAGCGCCACTGCAATCACACCTGTTTTCCAGCTCACAGCTCCACCTTGTGCTCCTAAGAGCCAGAGTATGGGGGTTCCTGCCCCCACCTGGGGAGGAGGAAGAGGTGACAGACGCAGGAAGGGCTCAGTCTAAGTGGCCTTGCGCCTCACCTCCTTCAAGATCAGTAGATGAGGGGCCGAGGAGTTAGCTCAGTGGTTCCGGCGCCTGTCTTGCAAGCGCAAGGACCCGGGTTCGATTCCCTGGTAACCACATACAATATTGGGCGTGGAGACTCATACCCAGCAGCAACCAGTACCACATACCACAGTGCCGGGCGTGGTGGCTCACGCCTGTCATCCCAGCACTCGGGAGGCAGAGGCAGGAGGATTGCTGTGATGTGAGTTTGAGGTTGAGCTCAGGGCCAGCCTGCACCACAAAGCAAGACCCTGTCTCAAAAAAAAAAAAGATCAGTAGATGAAGTAATGACCACTAGAAGGCAAGGGCAGCCAGGCGGCCTCCTCAGGCACTCTGAAGGCTGGGGCAAGAGGCTCACAAATTGCACAGCTTCCTGTGCAGTGAGATCTTTGTTGAGATAAAAAATAAAGGCCCAGGGTGCAGCTCACCATGAAGGCCCTGGATTCAAGTCCCAGAGCTGCCGAGAGGTGAGATACCGGCAGCACTCAGAAGTCCGTGGTTCAGTCCAGTCCCACAGTGCCTGCATCACTTGGACGAGGCCTACGCTCCAGGTCTGTAGGCTGAGGACAGAGCAGCTGGCCCACGGGTGCCATTTACTCAGGGCACTTCTCTGGCTGCCTACAAAGCCCCGGGCACTGAATGAGGGCAGTGTGCCAAGTCTCCTGCTCTGGTGAAGCTCAGTTCGCCGGAGCCTGCGTGCCTGAGCTCAAGGGAGGCACTGGGTGTGGATGCCCTCCGCATCGTGTCCTCACCAGTGTCCTGTGCAGGTCCATCCTAGCGATGCCTGGCTCGTTCTCCCCGCCTACTTCTGTCCTGGGGCCAGGTTTCTGCTTACATTGTGTCAGTGTTGTCCTCCATGGGTTTGTCCTCTCCCGACTGTGCCGGAAAGAGCTGGAACAGTTATCAAGGTCTTCAACCCCCACTTCTCGTCCGCAGTTTCCTCCTGACTGCCAAGCAAGTCCTGGGACCTCAGGATGGCGGATGTGCCCAATGGCCAGCCCTTCAACAGTCCCTTGGAGCTGTACAACACCATCCTTGCCCAAGGCGAGCATGTGCGGGCCCTCAAGGCTGCGAATGCGACCAAAGTAAGTGACCTGGCAAGCTCTCTCTCTTGTACCCACGGGCTTGCAATGTTCAGGAGGCCTGGTTCCCAGCTGAGGCATTATGATTTTAAATTATCCACATTCTAATGCTTATAGTGTGGAGTGAGTGGTTCTGAAAGAGACATTTAGCCCTTCCTTAATCCCAAGACATTGAGTCTGGGAGCCCCGGGGTCCAATTCAGGGCAGCCCAAGGCTTTTTAGTCTGGTAGGTAGGCATCAAGGCACAGTTCTTTAATAGCAGCACTCAGAAAGCTGAGGCAGGAAAATTCTCTTGGATTCAAGGCCAGCCTGAGCTACATAGCAAGACCTTGCCTCAAGCAAATAAAAGGACCAGGGTGATACTGCATGTAACCTACACACGTCCAGGTTTTTGTTTTGTTCTGATCAGTTCGACAGCAGAGATGGACTCAGTCAAGGATACAGCGCCCACGGACATGAAGGGCCAACACCAGCCTGTCTCTCCCGCCCACCTTCTGATGCTTCCTGCTTTCAGACTTGCAGCTGATCCTTGGGGCCTGGTCCCTTCTGTCACTAAATGTCACGCTCACTCCTCCACCCTGTACGCAGTGCATTGCCTTCACGAGGAGAAAAGGGACTTGTGGTTTCATAAGTCTTCCCGTCCCTTTCAGGAGAGTGTGAGGTCACTTTTGGTCCTGACATTGTTTTGACTGAATAGCTGACCCAGTGCAGCAGGCACTCACTTTTCCTTTTCTGCCTTCTCTGTTTTCTCTGGAGTCAGACTCATCGTACTTCCTGTTTGCTTGGCTTTCATATCCACTGTGCCCCGTAGCAGTGGGCTGTACAAGTGTGTTCCCCACAGAGGCGGAAATGCTGTGGGAACCGCAGCTGCACTTGCTGCCAGCCATAGATGGCCAGCTCTGGCTCATGTTCTTGTTTTTATTTTTGTTTTTGGCCTTTCCAATGCCAGAGAATAAACCCAGGCCTGGTACATGCTAGACTAGTGCTCAATTCACCCATCTTGCCGTGACCTCCTGCCTTGCTTGCTCCCAGGGCCCACACCTGGTGGCGGGCCTGTGCCATCTAAGTGCCGAGCGTGCTGCCTGAGGTGAGCACAGCCACACCGCACCTAGGGGGTGCCCTCCCAGGTGTGTCCATACTCAGCAGCCCTTGGCTGTGTCAGCCCCACCCCCTTGAGTCTCCCCGAGACACAGCAGCTGTCGGACTGGCCTGCAAGTGCCCTCTGTGGGCGTCTGGCAGCTCCTGTGGCCTGTGACTCCCACTCACGTTGCCCTTCCTTCGTGTTCTGCAGACTGGGCTGTGCGCGCTCTGCTTGTGCACTAATCCAACCAGGCCAGGCCCAGCATTGCAGGCACAGCATGATGAATGGGCTTGAACAGGCTGCTGGTCTAAATGCCAGGCTGGGGCAGCTGGCAGAAGGGAGGAATCTCACAGGTTTACAGGATACCAGGGAATAGAATCTACATCCTTCTTTTGTTTTACAACGGTTGTGCAAACACTGATAGCCTGCTATGAATGCAAAAATGTAGTGGTGTAACTGCTTCCCAGAGATGCCCTCCCGAGAGCCTGCATATTTTCTCTGCTTTTATCCATTTTCCTGACATTTGTTTTGAGTCCCTATTGATGTCCTTGGTGGCATCGTTGTCAAAGTTTCATAAATATTCATGCCAACCTGTGTGGGACCTGAAAACAAGTCCCCAGTGGAAGTCGGTGATGCCATTAAAGGAGCTGTCACGAGCTTCCCTGGCACCGGTGGTCTTCGGGAACCTTCAGCGTGTTACCCTCATCATCCACAGCGCGCGCCCCTGTTGCTCTTGCTGTCCGGTTGTACATGTGGTAGGAATTCATAGCACTGGAGAAAGAGAGCAGAGTGAAGTGAATTGTAGACTGTGGCATCCTGAGCATGTGACGGCAGCAGATCTGTGGTCAGCTGCATTGCTCACCCCGCAGCGACAGCCCTCGGTGCAGCATCAGCCATGGTCCAAGGCATGCACCCAACTTGAGTTTTTACCTGCACCTGTATTTCTTGTCCTCAGGATGAAGTTGACTCCGCAGTACAGAAGCTGCTATCCCTGAAAATGACCTACAAAGCCATCTCAGGGGAAGAGTACAAGCCAGGCTGTTTCCCAGAGAACCCTATGCCTGAGAGTGAGAATGCCCCGGAGCTCACCAAAGACTGTGAGGACTTTGTGGACCCGTGGACAGTACGGACGAGCAGCGCGAAGGGCGTCGACTATGACAAGCTCATAGGTAGCACCCTGGCTCCTTCCCGGGAAACTTCAGCTCGCACAGGAAGCTCCCCAGTGATTCCAGCAGGGTTTGTGTGTGTGTGTGTGCTTGCAAGCACCTTTTTTTGTTTGTTTGTTTGTTTGTTTTTAGGTGTTTGGGTTTTTTGAGGGTTTTTTTTTTTTTTTTAGTTTTTTTTATAGTTTTTTCTTTTTTAGTTTTTTGAGACAAGGTCTCACTTTATAATTCAGGCTGGTCCTGAACTCAGCCTCAAACTCAACAATCCTCCTGCCTCTGCCTCCCCAGTGCTGGGATTACAGGCATAAGCCATCACACCAGCACAGTGGTATGTGGTACTGATTGCTGTTGTATGTAGTTACCAGGATTAAACCCACAACCTTCTCCTTGCAAGGCAGGCGCTGGAACCACTGAGCTAAATCCTGGCCCTAAAATCTTATTTTCAATTGACAAATAGCTGTACTCCGTGACAGGACACAATGATCTTCGCCTCAGGTCCCTTACACCTATGTCATGACCCCACTGGGGTCAGGTGTTCACCACCTCCCAGTGTCACTTCTTTGTGATGACAGCACTCAGAGTCCTGTCTTGTAGCTGTGTGGAGCTACGCACACATTGGATTGCGAGGTTAACACACTGAGATTCCCAAAGACCACCAGGGCCAGGGAAATGCGTGATGGCTCCTTTACTGGTGTCACCGACTTCAGCTGAGGATTGGTTTTCAGGTCCACATGTAAGTCATAAACTGGACCGAGAGCTTCTCCTCTGGGCAGAGGTGTGTGGTCACTAAAACTCCTAAGGTCATCTTTTCTGTTTTCCAACTTTTTTCCAGTTCAGTTTGGAAGCAGCAAGATTGAGAAAGAGCTGGTAAACCGGATAGAGAGAGCCACGGGCCAGAGACCACACCGCTTCCTGCGCCGAGGCATCTTCTTCTCACACAGGTGAGAGCCTCCCTATGCTGGATCCCAAGATCATGAGGCAGCACTTTCTCTTGTACTTCCTGTACCTGGGAAAGCAGGACCCGACCCCCAAAAGACGGCGCTGCCTCCTGTTATGCCAGGAGATCATCAGGTTGTGCCTGTCCCCCCACACATAGCCCCTGGCTTGCTGTTCATTTCTAAACTGCCTACATCACGAGGTGGAGGTCAAGTTCGTAGCCCATGACCATAAGCACAAGCAGTAACCAGCAAGGGCCGGGTTATGCGCTGTAAATTTTAAAAGGTCATGAGAACAAAAGAGATTAATATGTCCACATTGAACATTTCCCACGCAGTGAGCAGCAGGCTTCCTGAAATTACGTCCTGCCTCCTCCCTACTGTACTGGTAAATGTTCCGAACAGAAACTAACGTTAGAGTACAAGGGGTACCTAGGGCCCTGCCTCACACCATAAATTCCATGCTGAAAACATCAGGATTCCCCGGTACTAACATTGGGGCAGGTCCACCTTCCAGGCTGTGTGGGCAGTTTGTGGTCTGAGGTTGAGTGTTCTGCTCTGCTCACTGGGTCACGGTAGCACGCCAGGGATGGAACTCTTGCCTTTTTCCTGTGTGCTGCGCAATCAACCAACCAGAAAGACCCAGGCCTTGCTGGCCCACTTAGTCTTTTCTTTGAGGTTTAATCCATAGAAAGGTCGCTTTTTTAAATGCACACAATTCGGTGGCTTTTAGTATGTTCACAAAGTTGTTTGAACAAGGCAAGTGTCTGATTCCAGAGCATTTTCTTCAACCTGAAGAGCACCTACCCTGTCAGCAGCCACCTCCACTTCTCCCTCCTCCAGCACTGGCTGTGCTGGGCTCTGCCTAGCTGGGGACTTCTGAGGAGGATGTGACAGGGCCTGTGCTGTCAGTCTGGCTTCCGCTCCCAGGTACTCAGGCCCCCTCTTGGTGCAGCATGCATCAGCCCAGGGGTGCCTCCTGCCTTGGGGTTTCCCCAATGAATCCACTTTATTTCACAAAAAAATGTAAGTTTTCCAAAGATTCCTGAGTAAGCTAACACACATTGACCCACACGTCAGTAACACTGCAAGAGACAGAAGGAGAAAGAGAGAAAAATCTTGGAACAAAGACAGGCTTTTTCTAAGATAAAGACCTGAGAGATGCTGCTGGCTCCCAAGGAGCAAAGCCAGCTCCGTGAGGGCTGGTGATGTTAAGGCCTCGGGAAGCCTCGGGCTGGCTCCTTTTGGGGGTGGGCCTTCAAGTCTCCGTCACCCCCTGTCTGTTTGGGTTTGCACAGGTTTCCCGTTCATGAGGCTGAAGGGAATATTTTGTTCATTACACGGGTTTCATGGGCTTCATAATTACAGGACATAGAAGAATGTGGGTTAAGGATATAACTCGGGATTTTTCCTGTCATTCCCAACTGTTATAACAGGAAATGGTATGTCAGAAGACGGATCTGGCTACTTCCTGCTGTTTAGGGGTACAGCATTGTCCTCATTGGAAGTCGAAGCCCTGACTTGGTCCTTGGTGACTACCTGTGAGATGCCTATAGTGCTGTTGGTCAGAAATCTGGAGTGGGTTAGTGAGGCAGGGTGAGAACAGAGAGCCCCACGAGCAGCTGCAGGAGGCGGGGTGGGGCAGGGCAGCCGGTGAGCAGGGACACAGCACGGCACAGCCCAAGAAGAGGTATGAGCCAGGAGCTTCACTAGGGTCAGGGGCAAGGCCTGACTTTATACGTTGCAGCTTGATCACAGAGTCAGTATCCCCCACCCCTGTGTCCCCAGTCCGGGCTGATTTCCACCCTTCCCTTCCAGCAATGCTGCTGTGGACATTGTGTGCAGTACACAAGTTCTGCAGCAGATGTGTATTTCCAGCCTGTTGGGAATACGCCTGGGGAGGGAATTGGTGGCTCACAGATGACTGTGGCTAACTGTGAGGAATTGACAGGCTGTTCCCGAAGGGCCCCGCATCCCTCCATGTGCCCATGCGCATTGCAGAGTTCCTAGTCATCAACATTTCTGTATGGTTTCCTTTGTTATTCTCTAGCCATTCTAGTGGGTGTTAAGTGGTCTCTTACTGTGGTTTTGGGTTTCATCTCCCTAGTGCCCAGTGATGTTCAGCAGCCTTTCGTGTGCTGGTTGCCTGTGTTTCATATCCTTGGAGAACCGTTGGCATCTTTGCCCACCCCACCCTCCTCAGTCCTGGGGATTGAACTTGGGACCTTGCCCTGGCCAGGCAGGGGCAGTGCTGCTGACCTGTGTCCCGGCCCTCTTTTTTTCCTCATGGATATCCAGTTGTCCCATGTTTGAGAAGACCGTTCTTTCCCTGTTGGATTTTCTTGACATCTTTATTGAAAATGAACTAAATATACATTTACAAGTTTAATTCTGGACTCTCAGTTCTGCTCCTCTGGTCTGTCTTCATGGTGGTATCACACAGCCTTGATTAAAATGCTTAAGATTCCTGTATCTGGCTGGTGATTTAGCTCAATGATTCTGGCGCCTGTCTTGCAAGCGCAAGGGCCCGGGTTCAATCCCCAGTAACCACATACCATACTGGGTGTGGAGACTCATGCCCAGCAGCAACCAGTACCACAGACCACAGTGCCGGGCGTGGTGGCTCACACCTGTAATCCCAGCACAGGGAGACAGAGGCAGGAGGATTGCTGTGATGTGAGTTGGAGGCTGAGCTCAGGGCCAGCCTGAACTACAAAGCAAGATCCTGTCTCTTAAAAAAAAAAAAAAATAGAAACCTGTATCTTCCAACTTTCTTCTTTTTTACCAAGACCGTTTGGATATCCTGGCCCTTTGCTTTTAATGTTTACATTTTTCCTCATCTGCTCTTGTAGTGCAGTGTCACTTCCATTGTGGAGAGTTGCTATATGCATGAGACACACCTTAATTCTTCCTAACTCCTTCCCATCCTCCCCTCTTCTGCATCTTTGCATTTCCATACGGTTTTTTTAGATCAGCTGTTTTATTTCTGAAATTAAGGGGGATTTTGATCTGTAAATAGTATGGGGAATATCACTGTCTTGAAATATTAAACTTCAGTCTATAGACAAAGAATACCCACTTACATCTCAGTGATGATTTGTGCTGTTCAGAGTACATATTTTATACTTCTTTGGCTAGACTATTCCCAAGGACTTTATTTTATTTGTACAATTGTGCATGGCATTTTCTTAATTTCATTTTGAAAGTTTTCGCTGCTGCGATTCATGTGTGTTGACCTTATGTGTTGAAGCCTTGCTGATGTTAGCACCAGCATTTTGTTTCTGCTGGGTGTGTTTCTGTAAAGTTTTCTGTTGATAGAAGCGTGCCGCTGGTAAACAGACTGTACCTCTTCCAGTTCAGGTTCCTTTTTCTCACTGAATCGCTCTGACCATTCATTGAGGGCAGTGTGGAAGGCAGTGACGAAGGCTGACGTCCCTTTCTTGCTCCCTATCATGAAAAAGCGCGACGCCAGCTTCACTGTGTTAGTGGAAGTGACTTTTCATCCCGTTACGTACTTTGCTTCCATTGTTAGTTGGTTGTTTTATTTTTGAAAGGTCATTAGATTTTTAAAAATTCTTTTCTGTTTCCTGTCAGATGATCATGCAGATTCTTTTCATGACAGATTAATGACAGATTTTTGTCAGGTTAAATCAACCTTGCAATCCCACTTGGTAATCTTTTTTTTTTTTTGGTACTGGGGATCAAACAGGTGACCCTGCACTTGTGAGACAGGTGCTAGAACCACTTAGCTAAATCCTCAACCCTTGGGAATCTTTTTTTATGGTGCTAGGTTTGGTTTGTGAGTTATTAAGGATTTTACCTTTATTCATAAGAGACTCTGGTCTGTTAATCCGTTTCTGGGTCTGTCTGGTTACAATATCAGGATATCGTGCAAGCCGGTCAATTGGGAAGTGGCTTCAGTTCACTTCTCTTAAGAGTTTCTGAAGGGCTCGTGTAGATTCTTTTTTGAACATTTGGAGGGAATAGCCAGAGATGGGCTGGGGCGTAGCTCAGTAGTATCGTAGAGCACATACCTAAGCACGAGCGCGCACACACATACACACACACACACACACACTCAGGGAAGAGAAGAAGTAAGTATTGAAGCCATCTCTTCCTGGGCTTTTCTGCGTGAGAAATTTTCTGATTCCTAATTCAGTCTTTTTGCGTATCATCTATTTGGGTTTTATTCCTTCTTGGGTCCATTCCAGCGATTCATGTCTCTAGGAATTGCTCTGCATCGGCACAGTGATCTAACACGTCACACTCCCTTGTCCTTCGTGTCCCTTGCAGTCCTCTTGGTCCTCTGAGGACCGTGGCCGTGCTCCTACCTAATTCCTGGCCTCAGGTTTCTGAGGGTGTTCTCCCTGCCAGCCCAGCCGTGTTAGTCACAGTCGACCATTTTGCTGATCTTAAGTCAGAGCTTTCCTCACGTGTTCCCATTCTCACTGCCCTGCTGAGTAATCCCCTGGGCTCTTGGGTCAGGAAAGTGTAGCGCTCAAGCCTGTGCTCTTCTCTACTCTTGAGTGCCCCTCTGCCCAGCGTTGCCATCTGTGGGACACACCAGCCGCCTGGCTGCATTGCTGGGCTGGGACCCACCTGCTGGTAGACACGGGCACTCCGCACACCTGTGAGCACTTACCCAGGGCCACGGCCGGGAGCTTACAAGCACTGCCTGTAAGTATGTGGAGAGCAATTCACCTGACAGCTGCACCGTCCTCTCCTATGAGCCCATAAAAATGTAATTTGGTGAGTAATAAGAGCCACAAAAAGATTCAGAACCAATCACAAAACCCAGAGGGCCCATAATCCCATCAGTGCCAAAGCCAGCACCATTGACCTGTGGCTGAAACATGGAAAGTCCAAGGGTTTTCTGTAGTTCCGGCTGACCTAGAACTCGCCGTGTAGCCCAGGATGGGAACTTGGAGCAGTCCTCTTTTCTCAGCCTCCTAGGTACTGGGAGTATAGACAGAAAGTCCATTTTAGAGTACTGTCACCTGGACTTTCATACCCAGACCTCTGGAAAAAGTATCTGGGCTTCTCTTATTCTTGGACACTTCGCCCAGAAACTGAGAACGTTCATACCCAGTAGTATTGTTTACTTTTTTACACTTGCTGAACATGGGAATTCCTTGGGAAGTTTCCTAAAACTACCAAGAGATGAGAAGAAGGAAAGGGAAGTAAAAAGAATTGGGATGTGTTATGTAAATGTACCAATTCTCCACAGTGAATGCAATCATATACTTAGACATGTAGAAATAAAACTA
>PVIR01005221.1:11723-73713 GCA_004026965.1 Petromus typicus
CAGTGGTTCCGGCGCCTGTCTCGCAAGCGCAAGGACCCGGGTTCGATTCCCCGGTAACCACATAACAATACTGGGTGTGGAGACCCACACCCAGCAGCAACCAGTACCACATACCACAGTGCCGGGCGTGGTGGCTCACACCTGTAATCCCAGCACTCGGGAGGCAGAGGCAGGAGGATTGTGATGTGAGTTGGAGGCTAAGCTTAGGGCCAGCCTGAACCACAAAGCGAGACCCTGTCTCCAAAAACCTAAAAAAAAAAAAAAAAAGAAAGAAATAAAACTATAAAATCAAAAACAAATAAATAAAATAAAATTTAAAATACAAATTCTCACCAGGCAGGTTACACCCAGGGAAGTGTATAAAGCACAGGTGGGCACTGGTAACAAGGAATCCCCGGCCAGATCCATCTCTAATACTGATATCCCAAGCGCACAGCCTGGGCCTGTCCAGTCGCTCGGAGACCATACAACGTCCTGTTCTTTCTGCATCATGAGCACCAGGGCTAATAAGCGAGTCATCGTCTGTTGTTTTCGTTTCCCAGTGAGCTTTGCTGCTGTGATGTTCTCCCCCAAGAATGACACTTCTTCCTCTTCTCCTTTGGCTCAGGGATATGAATCAAGTGCTCGATGCCTATGAGAATAAAAAGCCGTTTTACCTGTACACGGGCCGGGGCCCCTCTTCTGAAGCCATGCACGTCGGTCATCTCATCCCGTTTATCTTCACAAAGTGAGTGCTACATCACGTGAGTTTTCTCACTTGCCCATGGTACAAGGCATTTGTGGGGCTGGCCAGGCTACACCGTTTCCGGTTTGCTGAGGGCCGGGTGTCAGGTGACACCTTCAGGGCCTCTACTTCCCCATACTGCAGGCATGACGGGAAAGCAGGGCCATGAACTCTGCCAGGCCTGCAGCCCTCTCCTGCTGCCTGGCCCTGTGGCCACTCGGTGTGTAGCAGTTGATTTCATTGCCAGTCGTCTCATGTATAGCGTGGTGCCTACTGTGGCAGCACATTCACTGAAATTAGAACAGTAATGTGCACTGTGGTAAAATCACAGATTTCAGAGGCAAGCAGTACACAGGACCTGTGTGCCATGCAGAGCGCCTTCCTCAAGACCTCCTCCTCTTCCCTAGGTGGCTGCAGGACGTGTTTGATGTTCCCCTGGTCGTCCAGATGTCTGACGATGAGAAGTACCTGTGGAAGGACCTGACACTGGAGCAGGCCTACGGCTACACCTTGGAAAATGCCAAGGACATCATCGCCTGCGGCTTTGACATCAACAAGACTTTCATCTTCTCTGACCTTGAGTACATGGGGTAAGGAAGAGATGCCCAGCTGCCTTTCGAATAAGTAGGTGCAGACAGCAAGTTGTCATGGCCACCGCAGAACCCAGAATGGCCAGAAAGGGCCCAGGTTTTCTTTATAAATGTAATGATGTAGTCTCTCAGTCTGACTCACCAGTAGTTACAGAAGACCACAGCTCAGTGTATACAGAGAGAACTCGGTGCTGTCAGCATCTTAGAGACACAGTTGTGTCTATATTAACAGAAATTTAAAACAAGCTCAGTCCTGGCATGATGGCGTCAGTGTGCCATCCTCAGCTCATGACAGGAAAGTGCCGCTGCACTGTTGTTTCTCTCTCAGGACAGGCAGCCTCACTGGGTCTGGTCTCTGTCCCTTTCACTGTCTCTCTTCTTTGCAGACTTGCTGGTTACACACTTCCCTCATGGTCCAGTTTACGTGTTTGTTTTGTTTTGCTTTGTTTTATTGAGACATGGTCTTGCTATGTAATTCAGACTGGCCTCAAACTTGCAGCTATCCTCCTGCCTCAGCCTACCCAATGCTGATATTATAGGCCTAGTATCACCACAAACAGTAATAGTCCAGCTTTTTAAATCAGCCTTTTAACAGGTCAGCATATTTCTGGGCCAGGGATTTAGCTCAATGGTACCACCACCTGCCTGCCTGCTAAGTGCAAGGTCTAGAGTTCAATCCCCAGTGCAAAAAAAAAATTCAAGGCCTGGAATTTAGTTTAGTGTTTCTGGTGCCTGTCTTGCAAGTGCAAGAGCCTGGTTTGATCCCTGGTAACCACATACAACAATGCAGGGTATGGAGACTCACACCCACCAGCAGCCAGTTTCACATACCACAGTGCCAGGCGTGGTGGCTCATGCCTATAATCCCAGCCCTCAGGAAGCAGAGACAGAAAGATTGCTGTGAGTTTGAAGCTTGCCTGGGCTACATAGTAAGCTCAGGACTAGCCTGAACTATAAGCGAGACCCTGTCTCAAAAAAATAATAATAATTCATTCTGCAAATTCTTTATTTTGGGGGCATTTTGTTTGTTTGTTTTATGCTGTTCTCTTTGAGACAGGGTTTCACTATGTAGTTCAGGTGGACCCCAGGCTCACAGGATCCTGCTGCCTCAGCCTCTCAAGTGCTGAGATTACAGTTGTGCTACACTAAGCCTGACTGAAAATTCCTAAATCTAATTTTCTGAGGTTTGGGGCTTCATCCTAAGTGATTACCAAGAAGTAGACTAGAGAACTCTGGTCAGTCCTCATCACAACAATGCTGAAGCAAAAGCTCAAATTGAGGGCTGGAGTGTGGTGCGGTATCAGAACACTTGCCTGGCACATGCATCCCCAGGTTCCATCCCCAGCACTGCAGAGAAATGGTCTCGAACCTTCAGGCAAGGGCGCATGTTCAACAGGTACAGACCCATCTGCTTGGCCGGCTCTCTCGCCCTGGTTTTGAGGCTGCCTGGCAGCACCATAGGGCCTGGCCATTCCCGTCTCCTCACAGTACGCCCTCTGGAGTGCTCCGGGCCTGTGGCAGCTTTATATCCAGTAGGAGCAGCAGATGTCCTAATGTGGAAGTTGGCCATTTAGCCTCTGTGACCCCCAAAGCCTCCCACAGTCCTGAATGGGGCTGTCAGAGCTGGCTGGATCCAGAATGGATCAAGCTGGCTGGGATGAGGGCATGTGGTGATGAAGCCAGCCTTCTCGTTGGTGTGGCAGTTCTGGGCGTGGCGCCCCCTCCCTGGGGATGTACAGCCTGGATGGGATACTGGGGACAGATGAGGGTCTACGAGCGCAGGTGTCCTCTGCCTACTCCGCTTGGTTCTCCATCACCAGATGGCAAGGGACGAGCACCCCTCACCTAGCACTCAGCTCCGGACCTCTTTCCAGTGCATGTCACCTCCCCCAGGGCTGGACAGTCTGCAGTCCCCACCCCTCAGCATCCAGAATCCTGCCAGGCCTCTGACCCTGCCACCCCTGGGACAAGCACAGGGCTGAGCACCCCATCCCAGAGCACAGAGCTCCCCATCCCCAGCACCCAGCGTGGCCCTCTCCCCGTGGGTGATGAGACAACCATCTCTGGCCTGTGCTCTCCACAGCAGGGCCTCCTAGGGCTGCAGACCCCGCAGGAGCAAAGCCAGGACCTGCCCCACGAGCTGAGATGATGGTGGCAGGATGGGAGCAAATTCGAAGGCACAAAGGGGGCGCGTGACAGGCAGTAAACTTTTGACCGATCCACATAATGCGACAGACATATCTCTGAGCACATTCTGTGGCTGTGTCCTGGGCTGTCTGGGTCTCTGCTGCCCCTTGGCTCAGTAATGTGGAGGACAGATGAAAATCAGGCCAGGCATGATAACACACACCTGTAATCCTGCCGCTCTAGGAGGCTGAGGCAGAAGGCAAGACCCTGTTCTAAAATTAAATAGTGGTCGGGCCAGGGATTTAGCTCAGTGGTTCCAGCTCCTGCCTTGCAAGTGCAAAGATCTGGGTTTGATCCTCAGTAACCACATATAACAGTGCTGGTTGTGGTGAGGGCATGATGGCTCATGCCTGTTATCTAGTACTCAGGAGGCAGAGGCATGAGGATTGCTGAATTTGAGGCTGAGTTAAGGACCAGCTTGAAGTACAAAATGAGACCAGGTCTCAAAAAAAGTAAAAAAAAAAAAAAAAAAGAGGGGGTGCTGGAAGAGGTAGGCATGGTAGCACACATGTATTACCCCAGCGCATGGGAGGCTGAGACAGGAAGACCGCTGAGAGTTCAAGGCCTGCTTGCGTTATATGGTGAGTTCAAGGCTAGCCTGTCTCAAAAATAAATAAATAAATAAATAAATAAGCTTAGGGACATAGCTTAGTACAGAGGCCGGATACCCTAGTACCAGAAATTCTTTCCTGAATTTAACTCCAAGTCTGTGTTTCTGGCCTAGCAAAGGGGCTTAAACAGCTATGCCGTCCACTGTGTCCCAGCTCTGGGAGGCCCCTCTGCTCCTCCAAACAGCTGTGCTGCTGCAAAAGCAGACAGTGTCCACCAGTCAGCCGGACAGAGGCACCGAGCCCAGCTGGCACTCCGTGAGCCGGCTCCTTCCTGGCCAGCTGCACAGTGAAGAGCGTGTGGCTGCTGCTGCTGCTCTTCGCAGCTTGCTGGTGCTCGGGCACTGAGCACACACAGCCCTAGCTGGGCACACCTCATAGGCCCCAGGTTTTACTCTGCCTTGCATTGTTGAGGTGCCAGGGGAAGAACCCAGGGCTGTGCACTGAACTACATCCCCAGCCTTTTCCATTTTGGCCAGGGTGCTGGGGTCACCGGTGTCCACCATACTGTCTGGACAGCAGTTTCCCTGCTGCTCCTCTGCCTGTGAGGGAGCTGCTCCCACTGCAGTCTGATTCCTATTGTCTCCACAGGTTGAGCCCGGGCTTCTACAAGAACGTAGTGAGGATTCAGAAGCACGTCACCTTCAACCAGGTGAAAGGCATCTTCGGCTTCACGGATAGTGACTGCATCGGTAAGTAAGGTCCGCAGCCATGCGGCCTCTTTCCCGGCAAGGAGCAGCGCTCTGCGGAGAGCAGTGCTCTCAGAACCTCTGAATCCTGTCTGGCCTCTGACCCTGCCACCCCTGGGACAAGCACAGGGCTGAGCACCCCATGCAGAGCACTGAGCTCCCTGTCCCCAGCACCCAGCTAAGCGCCTGGTCTTTGTATCAAGATACCCTATTTGCAGTTGAACTTCAGGATGTCCTAAAAGGTCAGACACCAGCCTGGCAAGGGCTGCTTCCCAGGCCGTGCAAAGCTGAACCATAGGGCCAGTCACCGCTGTAAGGCTTGGAAGGAAGGAAGGAAAGAGAGAGAGAGAACAGTCATGCCACATACTTTGCACACTCTCGAGCCCGAGCTTTGGAGACAGTTTTGAGTGTGGAGTCCCAGGAGGGTAGGGCAGGAGGCAGATCCCAGAGTGAGAGCTGCTGGGCCAGAGCACAAAGCCCATGAGCGGGATGAGGGGAGCCTCGGGGACTCAGCGTTACCCTCCCCAGAGAGTGTAAAAACCCTGGACACAGGGGTCTTTTTTTTGAAATGGCTAGAAACCAGTGACAAAGACCAAAATCCCAACAATTTGGTCAAACCATGTTAACTAGCCACACTTCATTCCTTCAAATAGGATCCATGTTCTGATAAGCCAGTGAGGATGATTTTCAGACCAAAGGGTTCCCTGGAATCAAATAACCACAAGACGAGGCCAGGTCATTTCAAAGGTGCTTTACTTGTACAGTGGGGTAGGAAAGGCAGGACATAGAGAAGTAATGGATGGGCACACGCCGTCTCTTCAGGAAGCATTCTGTGTGAGACACTGAAGCCAGAGGGGACCTCACCATGCTGGTTGGCACTGGCCTGTGAGAAATCCAAGGCTGACTCCTCCAGCCCCAGTTCTTGGACAGTCAGAAAATGGTTTCATTCCTGCTGGGACTCAAGCTTGATGACTTCCCAGGCTGCTGGGTGCTGCTGGGTGTGGGTCCAGGTGCTTCGCCACTCTGGGGATCACCATCTCCCCTGAGGTAGCACCACAAAAGTGGCACTGCGGGGAGCAAGCGACCCTGCTGCTTACTAGCTGTGCTGGAGCAAGGCCCTCGCAGTGTGTTCTCAATGACAGCCTGGCACCGTGTGGAGAAAACATATGCAGAGACAGAGGGCACAGCAGAGGAGCAGGACAGGAATGGCGGAGGAGGACATGAGTGCCGCATCCTCCCCACTGCGCACGAGCAGCGGTGACTGACAGGAAGACCAAAGCCAGACTGCGGTTTCTTCTCTAACTTTTTGTGTTTAGGTGTTCTTTAGAACTCCAGGTTTCTCTGCGTTTGATACCAGGGAGGAGATCTGTCCTCGTCCATCCCTCTGGTGAGCTGATTCAGGGAGGAGCGCAGTGGGCCGTGGGTGTCAACCTTCTCTCCCTCCCTCCTTGCAGGGAAGATCAGTTTCCCCGCCGTGCAGGCCGCACCCTCCTTCAGCAACTCCTTCCCGCAGATCTTTGGAGACCGGTCGGACATCCAGTGCCTCATCCCGTGCGCCATCGACCAGGTCAGTGGACGGCCCAGGTGAGGGGCTGGGCAGAAGCTCCATGTATAGCCCAATGGACTCATCCGGCCTCTCTCCCCCCAGGACCCATACTTTCGGATGACTAGGGACGTTGCCCCCAGAATCGGCTACCCTAAGCCAGCCCTGCTGCACTCGACCTTCTTCCCAGCCTTGCAGGGCGCACAGACCAAGATGAGTGCCAGTGACCCCAATTCCTCCATCTTCCTCACTGACACGGGCAAGCAGATCAAGACCAAGGTGAGCAGGCGGGCGGTGGCGGCCTGGGAGTGCACTCAAGCTCAAGCGCTCACACTCACTCACACCCACTCCCTGCCAGGTCCTGCACTGCTGGAGCTGGCCTGTCCTAGACCCCAGGCAGCAGAGGCTTGTTTTGTCTGTTCATTTAGGTAAAAATCTGGGAGTGTTTTCTTTTCTCTTTTTCCTGACTTTCTTGCCAACACTGTGGCCTGGAGGTAGCATCACAATCCCAGACTGGTGTCAAACAGCCCACGTCTCTGTCTGTTCCCAGGATGGGTGCCCAGGAGCTCGTGGTTCTGTGCTCTGGGAAATCAGGCCCAGGACGGCACACAAGTCACTTGGAAACCTCCTGGGCTTCCAAACGTCGTCAGCAGCTGAGGATGAGGACCAGGCACCCCGCGGGCTATACCGTGGTGGCTGCCACTGCCGCCTCGGGCCGGGACCTTGCTGGCCAGACTGGCGTTTGTGAACATGGAGATGCACTGCCTGGGCAGACCTGAGGTGGGCTGGTGTGAGGTCACATGTGACAAGCATGTGCAGATGGCAGAGTTCCCAAATGTAAGGCTTTAATTCAAAGCGTAAACGCTGGACAGGGCAGGGTACAATGAAACCCATCTCAGGGATGTTGTGATGGTGCCCACACTGGTAACACCAGGCCTCTGGGAGGCTGAGGCAGGAAAATCACCAGTTGAACCCCAGCCTTGGAAACTTAACATCAGCATCCTGTCTCAAAATCAAAAAGGCTGACTGAGTATAAAGCTCAGTGTAGAGTTCCTTCGTTCCAGGTTCAATCCCCAGTCGCTCCCCCAAAAATGATGTGACACCTCTTGCCCTGAGTCATACACATCCATGACATCACTCCCTCATGACCAGTGCCCACTCTGGCGCCCCCTGGTGGCCCAGCGTTGGGCAACCTCCAGGCCAGGCACTGACAGGTGGGATGGCAGCTGCCAGAGCTCCCTGGCTCGAAGGCCATGGGGCTGAGTGAGTCTCCGCCCCTGTGCAGATGCCCCTGCTTGGCCTCAGCTCCTTCCCACAGTCACTTGGGTGGGTGCATCTCACCCATCTGTCTTCTGGCCATGGTGGCGCAGCCTGGGCCCTGCCCTACGCCAAGCCCTATCCACACTTCCTCACCCACAGTGGACACAGTGCAGACACATCGGGTTGTGGGTTTGCATGTCAGCGTTTCCTCAGTGAGATGCCATCATTTGCAGCACCCGCTCTGGTCCTCACTGCGTGGTTGGCTCTGCAGAAGGTGCCCAGAACACAGCAGCCAGGCCTGTGTCTCTGGAAAATTCTGCTAGAGGAGGGCAGGAACTATTCCAGGCTGGCTGTGGTGTCCTAAACACTAGGTAACAGTTCTATTTCCCCATTCATTTAGTATGAAATTTTCCTCCTTAATAATGCTCTAAAAGCCAGATAGGGTGATGCGTGCCTATAATCTCAGCACTCAGGAGGCTGAGGCAGGAAGATTGCTACAAGTTCAAGGCCAGCTTGCACTACAAAAGTGAGACCTGTCTCTGGGGAAAAAAAAAATGCTCAAGCTAGAGGCCTTAATCCTAGAAAATGAGAGCCACATGAGATGCTCGCAGTAATCTGGCCCTTTTTCGCTCCTCCACCAAGGATCTTGACAGCTGCTTTCCGTGTAGAATCCTCTCCCTCCTCACTCCCCAGTGACTGCAGTCGGTTGACACTGATACCACTGAAGTGTTCTGTGTGATCTTCTACACCACTCTCATTATCCAACCGAAAGTTACTACTGCTCAGAACTCTGTGCAAGAAGTGCTCTTCCTGGCCCCTGTTCACTGTTGAGGAAGCAGCAGCATAGAGAGAACTAATAGGTCAGTAGATTCACGAATAGCTGCTGCTCAGGCCTCACCCAGTGGTCGACAGCCCTCACTCTAATCATTGACCCAATTGTGGGCTCTGCTGAGGACCTTGAGACTCAAAGACTAGGGCCGCCTCCCCTTGCCATCCCCATGCCAGGCAGCCCCTCTTTTGTTTAATTCTGGTTTTTGGTTTTATGGTTTTTGTCTTTTTGAGGCAAGATTTCACTGTGTAGTTCAGGCTAGTATTGAACACGAGGTTATCTTCCTGCCTGCGCCTCCCAAGTGCTGAGATTATAGGTGTGCTCCACCGTGTCCGACTTGTTTTTATTTACTTTTATTTTTGCTTTTGTTTTCTTGTTTTGAGACGAGGTCTCCCTGTTTTGCCCAGGCTGATCTTGATTCCTGAGCCCAGGCAGTTCTCCTGCCTCGGCCTCCTTGGTGCTATAGATCAGCACCGCCATCACAGTCCATGTTGCCTCTGAGTTTTCCTCAGCACCCAGAGCTTCCAGGCTGGGGTCAGGGGCAACATTTCTATCATCTAGCCCAGGTGCACTGCGCTTCCTGGACGTGCCCTGCTCAAAGGCAATGTCGCCTCTTCCTTTCTCTGGAGCGCGGGGACGTGGCCTAAACTCGGGCCTCCTGGTTTCCAGCTGCATCCTATGGCCCTGGGGAGTGGAGGCTCCACAGCTCTGCGTCCCCATGACCCCCACCACCACCTGGCAGCACAAGGGCCATCAGGGTCCTGCCCAAGTGCTGCCCTGCCCTCATGTGCAGATGGGCACAGTGACACAGCCATGCCCCTCTGCCTAGGTCAACAAGCATGCATTCTCGGGAGGCCGAGATACTGTGGAGGAACACCGGCAGCTCGGGGGCAACTGTGAGGTGGACGTGTCTTTCATGTACCTGACCTTCTTCCTGGAGGACGATGACAGGCTGGAGCAGATCAGGAAGGTAAGCTGGGCTGGCCGGCCGCATGTGGCCAGAGGGGTGATGGGGGAGGTTATGTGCCAGGAATTCAAGACCAGCTGCTGCAGGCCACAGCTCAGAGGGCAGTGAGCCGGTCTGTGCTGTGTGGCCATGATGTCAGACCATGAGCAGTTGCTGAGCAGGGCAAGCCCCAGCAGCTCAGAACCCTGTTCTCAGGTGTCCAAGTCTTGGAGTCTTTTCCAAGGAAATAATGTGGAATAAAAGTTTCCCATTTAAAAACATTGGACATAGTAAAGAGACTGCAGCTGAGAAGATACTAAATAGGAACTCTAGGTGGATTATTATGCAAGTGTGAAGGAAGTACTTAGAAGAGTTTTTTAGCCAGATGTAGTGTGTACAGTGTAATCACAATTTTTCGAGAGGCAGAGGCAGAGGGATCAAGAGTTCAAGGGCTAACGGGCCGGGGAGTTAGCTCAGTGGTTCCAGCACCTGTCTTGCAAGCGCAAGGACCCGGGTTCAATACTCGGTAACCACATACAATACTGGGCGTGGAGACTCATGCCCAGCAGCAACCAGTACCACGTACCACAGTGCCGGGCATGGTGGCTCATGCCTGTCATCCCAGCACTCGGGAGGCAGAGGCAGGAGGATCACTGTGATGTGAGTTGGAGGCTGAGCTCAGGGCCAGCCTGAACCACAAAGTGAGACCCTATCTCAAAAAACCTGAAAAAAAAAAAGAGTTCAAGGGCTGGGGATTTAGCTCAGAGATTCCTGGACATGACTGACAAGCACTAGGTCCCAAGTTCAATCCTGGCACCACATACCACAGTAGCTGGGCTTCGTGGCTCACACCTGTAATCCCAGCACTCGGGAGGCAGAGGCAGGAGGATTGCTGTGAGTTCGAGGATTGCTGTGACTTCATAGTGAGTTCAGGGCCAGCCTGAACTACAGAGCAAGACCTTATCTCAAAAGTAGTTAAAAACTAAAAGAGTTTAGGGCCGGGGATATAGCTCAGTGGTTCTCGTGCCTGTCTTGCAAGCACAAGGGCCTGGGTTTGATCCCCGGTAACCACATAACAATACTAGGCGTGGAGACTCATCCCAGCAGCAATCAGTACCACATACCACAGTGCCAGGCGTGGTGGCTCACGCCTGTAATCCCAGCACTCAGCACTCGGGAGGCAGAGGCAGGAGGATTGCTGTGATGCGAGTCTGAGGCTGAGCTCCGGGCCAGCCTGAACTACAAAGTGAGCCCTGTCTCAAAAAACCTAAAAAAAAAAAAAACTAAAAGAGTTTGAGTTCAAGGCTTGAACTCGAGGAGTTCAAGGCTTGAGTTCAAGGAGCTTTTTAGTTTGACTATTGTAAAATAAAAAAATAAAATGGGCTAAGGTTGTATGTAGCTCCCTGGTAGAGCACCTGCCAGGATGCACAAGGCCCTTCATTCAGCCCCAATGCTTGTTACCAGGGGGAAGGAATTCCCCGAAGTCACCCAGGAGCAGAGGCCAGACACCCTCGGACAGGGAACCACAGCCAGGGTTAGTGTGCTGCTGCCGCCAGCCATGGGCTCAGTCCGGAGGGAGTCAGGCAGACTCCCAGGAGCGGGAAGTCAGGGTCTTGTGTGACATCCATATTGGGGACAAGTGTCAGAGCCCGAGTACCTCTGCCTGGGAGAGGGCAGGCACAGGTCACAGGAGAAGTGCACAGAGCCAGGTTGGCACAGCGCCCTCATGGTGCATGGTCCTCCCGGCAGGACTACACCAGCGGTGCCATGCTCACTGGCGAGCTCAAGAAGACGCTCATCGACGTCCTGCAGCCGCTGATCGCCGAGCACCAGGCACGGCGCAAAGAGGTCACTGATGAGATGGTGAAGGAGTTCATGACCCCGCGGCCGCTGTCCTTTCACTTCCAGTAATGCTCGTCCTCAGTGCTGGGCGCAGTCCCACCACCCTCCCCAAAGGCTTCTGCCCCTGGCAAATCTTGGGAAATTCCTGGTGTTCCGATTGAGGGTCTCCCTGTGGCGTGTGTCCTTCTGTCTCTGGGCCCGGAGCTGTGAGTCATGGGTGCTGGCTCACGACTTGTGGTCAGAGGCGGAAGCGAGCAGGGCTCCCACATGGGCCAGGCTGTGAGGCCGCTGGCTGGAAGGTCCCTGCCAGCCTTGCCACCCAGAAAGAGCTGCTAGGTCTGCTCCACAAGAAACAGCTGTTTATAGGAGCAAATTGAAAGGTCGTTATTCTAAGACCAAAATGTGCTATGGACAAATTGATGGGGAAACATTTGTGGACATGGGACATCTGAGCCCCAGAAGGAACCTGATCCTAAAAGTTCGGCTGAGCACTCGACCTGGATCAGACTGGGTGCGGCCCCAGCCATACCCCAGCACCTCGAGGAAATCGCCCCGCTTCGCTGCTTCGGAAAAGGCCATGGCTGGAGCTGGGCAGCCTCCAGCTGGCTTCATGATCTCAGACCACACCTGTCGTCCACTCCAGGAATTGCGCTCGCTGCCCCTCACCACCTAGTCTTCCAGCAAATAACCCGGCAGTCGTCTGCAGAATCCACAGGCAGCTCCCCCACCCCAGGAGACGCTAAACAGTCTGTAACCTTTGCAGAGGCTTTTATTCTGACACTTGACCACGCAGAAGTCAGCCCAGAGCCATGCCAGGCCATGCTGGGCTGGTGGACCTAACTAACAGGCACGCGCCTCCTCGGAGGGGCCACATCCGACTCTCCATGCTTAGTCCTCATAGAGCAGCCACTGTGCTTAGGGAGACGTCTGGGCGAGGAGCCTGGCCCCAGACCTGTCCACTCTGGACTGCTCTTCCCCACAGTTGAGATCAAGTAAACTTCTGTGCTCCTGACCCTGTCTCGTGTTCTGTCCAACGCCGGCCAGGCTGTGCAGGCTCCTTGCATGCCAGGGTTGGAGTCCTTCGGGTGACGTTTGGGGGGAAATGCACATCTAGGGCCGGGGTACTGAGCAATAGCCCCAAGAGCCAGGCCCCTTGCTGTTTCCTGCAGTCAGAGCGAGCACCCACTGAGGGAGCAGCAGAGGTGCTGGGCAGAACTGCACAGAGGCGGGAGGTGCTGGGAGTGGGGCCAACTCAGGGCTCAGGACAGAGATCACAGAGGGTGCCAGGCACTGGACCCTCTTCCCAACATCTCCGGTTCTCTGGCTGGCCCAGACTTGACCATCAGGTCATGCTCAGAAACCCGAAGGGAGCTTGTAAGCCAAAAAGCTCCTCATTCACTCCCGAGGGGAGAGTCCGCCTGCCTGAGGCTGCAGCAGATGCAGGGCAGTAGGCTGTGACCACAGATGTGTCAGGGTGGGTGATGCAGGGGCAATGGGACCCTAGACAGGGGCCACCCAGCCAAGGGTGAGGTCAGGTGCCAGCAGGCCAGGAGCAGCCACTGTGGGTCTGGGAGTAGGAATTCCTCTCCACCGGAACACAGAATACAGATATGGCCCCAGCTGGCCACTTCACTTGCCAGTGCTGGCCCCCAGGCCCAACCCTCCTCACTGTGGCTGTTGGTACCAGCCCCAAGCTGTCTGCTCACCAGAGACAAGGATGCTGCATGCCTGTGTGAGGGCCCTTCGGCCTCCACCTGCCTCCACCTCTAGCCTCACAACAGAGGGACTCTGCCAGAACCACTGCAAGGGGCAGGCTGGCACCAGGCCTCTGTGTGCCCATTTGCAAGGTGGCACACTGGCCACTGGTGGGAGGGTTTGTCCACTGGGAGGTACTGCCAGGCTGTGCCCTCCACCTGCCATGATGGGCAGGTGGCCTCACAGGACAGGGAAGGACCCCAGACCAGCCCCACAGACCACAGAGCACTGTGAGCGTTCTAGGGACATTTTTATTGACCACAGCCTGAGGCTCCCCTGGCAGAAACTGCATGGCCAGTGTCAGCCTGTCCAGGGGCCATGACTGTCCACACATGACCGTCTTGGAGCATACTGGGCCAGGCAAGGGACAAGCCAGCTTGCAGCCCAGAGCACAGCCTCACCAACCGTCTGTCCTCAGACTGCCAGACACTACTGAGGCTGCCTCAGGCTCCGAGGCTGAGCATGGGTTGAGGGGCAGGGCAAGCGAAGAGCTGGAGAAGTGAGGGGAGCCGGCATGGACACGTGGCCAAAGGACTGAGGCTCCACAGGACACTCGTACGGGAGGCATGACTCCAGGACCCTGGGGCCACCCTGGACGGTGGAGCCTCGGCTGAGCGCCGAGGTCCTGGTGTGGCCCCATGAGGTTCCACCCTGTGTCCCAGCTGCTGCGACCTGCGGAAGCCCCGGTGGTCGGCCCCTAGGTGAGCAGGCCCCTAGAGAGCCGCAGCACGGCCTCGTAGGCCACGAACACCACCATGTTGACGGGGAAGGCGCGGCAGCAGTTGAGCACCAGCCCCTTGAACAGCACCTGGGGGCCCTCCTGGCGCACGCTGCTCACCACACAGTGCAGGAGGCCCCGGTAGCGTCGCGGGCCCTGTCCGTCTGCCTGCAAGCGCGACTTGATCACGTCCATGGGTGTGGCCACCGCCCAGGCCAGGACCCCTGCACAGCCGCCTGCCACCAGCACGCCGGCCACATCTGCAGAGGAGACAAGCGGGCCCACACTGCTATCCAGACCTGCTGTGCAGGTCAGGAGCTGAGGTTCCTGCAAGGGAACCATGCCGGTCCCACCTCGGCTGGGGTAACACTCACCACCCCTCCCCAGACTGGCCCGCTGTATTGGGTCCTCCCGTGTCCCTCTCACCTGGCTGGCTGTGGCCAGGGGGCGTAAGCCACTCACAAAGGATGGCGTAGGAGAGGAAGTAGGTGGCGAAGGAGTGGCCCTCCCTCAAGAGCAAGGCAGAGCTGCCTTTGTAGAGACCCCGAAGCCCCTCCTCACGGGCCACCGTGGCCAAGCAATGCAGTGGCCCACGGTATTTAGGTCCGGGAGCAGGACACGCAGGGGGCACAGGGCACACAGGAAGGGCAGCCGCGGGCCATGAAGCCGAGGGGCGCCGTGACTGTGTCTGCAGCGTTGGCTTCTGCGTCTGTGTCTGCGTCTGCGTCTGCAGCCGCACCTTGGCCACCTCAGTGGGCGAAGTCAGGAAGACCTGCATTGGGAGGGAGAGGGAGGTTCCTGGGCCTGAGACTCCTGGGCTGTGGGTGTTGGGGAATCCAGGCCCCCAAGGATGTAAGGTGCAGGGGTAGTGGCATCCAGCCTGGTGCAGAACAGGTGGGAAGTAAGCTTGTGTGACTGCTGGCTCCAGTGTAATCAGTAACATGTGTCATCAGTAATGCCAATGGTCCTGTCAGGCCCCAGCTGGGGTCTCCCACCCCTGGCCTCTCTGCCCCCTGTTGGCCCCCCTCAGACGGGCTCCCCTACTTCCCTAGGGTCATGTGACTCTGGGCAGTGCCCCAGTTGTGGAGCCTGCCACCTGCCCCTCAGCCTCTGCATTTGCATGGGACAGTCACTCAACTCCTGAGCACCCAGGCTTGCTCTGCCCCGTGTGACTGTCCTGCTGAGCAGGAGGGACCCTTTGGTTGTCCCCTCCTCCCCACAACACCACACTGCAGAGGGGTCTGACCAGCCTGGCAGGACCTGGTGCCTCCCCAGCAGTGCCCCCTGCGCCCTGTCTTCCTTACCAGCCAGGCCCTCCTTGCACCCCACTTACACGGACGAGGCCGGAGGCACATCCCGACAGTGTAATGTCCACCTTGGTGGGCTTGGCATCTGCACTGCCATACCGAAAGCGGCAGATGTGTGCCAGACAGTGGCGATAGGTGCCGAAGGACACGGAGGAGACCAGTGATACGGTGCACACAGGCAAGGAGAGGCCACGGTAGAAGCCCCACACCTGGGGACAGATAGAGCCAGGTCAGCTGGGGCTGTGCTGCCCCTTGCCAGTCACCTGCTGCCTCAATTTCCCCCGCTGTGAAACAGGGATCATATTTCCCAACTCATTACCGCTTGTGGTAAGGGTCTGAAGAGACCCCAGACAGCTCTTGATGATAGCCATGAACCTGATGCTCCATTATTGTTGAGGTGTGTGTGTGTGTGTGTGTGTGTGTGTGTGTATTTGTATTGGATTCATTTTCTTTTTGAGAAAGGATCTAGCTATGTAGCCTAGGCTGGCCTCAAATCTGCAGTGACACTCCTGCCTCAGCCTCCTCTCAAGTTCTGGGATCACAGGTGTATGACACCACACCTGACTCCTTCACTGCTATTTTTCTTGAATTCAGTAACCCTGGGCCTGCAGGGAGCCCTTCTGTAAATGTCCCATGTCCTTCCTGACAAGACTGAGACCCAAGGGAGCTCAGGGTGCTGCCCAGCCTGCCCTCAGGGAAGGTCTGGGAAGGACCGAAATGTGCTGCTGGTACCCAACCCCCTGCTGAGGCAAGGCCCTTGCTGGGAGCCCCCTGCGTGCCACAGAGCAGGCACGCACCCTGAGAAGCCTGCCCACCCGGCTGCCCCCGTTGCCCTTGCCAGGCCAGGCCTACCCGCTCCTGACGGTACGTGTCCCGGATGCAGTGCCAGAGGCCTGTGTACCTGGACTCTGTCTGGATCCGGACCTGGGGAGACAGGGGCTCAGAAAGGGTGGGGCTGGGCGAGGCCAGCCACACAGTCATCATAGGCCTTTGGGCCAGGACAGTGAGCCTGCAGAAAGGGAGACTGAGGCACAGGGGGCTGGCAGAAATCACGCACCTTCACCGTGTCCAGGGGGTAGCCCACAGCCACGCCACAGACGCCTGCAAGGAAACCTGGGTGAGCCCAGCGGAGCAGGTTCTAAGCCAGCTCCCTGGGCCTGTCAGCCTCAAGCCTCCTGACAGCCAGAAGGGGAAACTGAGCCCAGAGGCCCCCCAGCTCATGGCCCTCCCCATCCCCATCCCCCGAGGTGAGGTCCTGCTGTCCCATGCCAAGGACACGCCACGTGTCCCAGTGGGCCTGACCCTCGCTGAACACCCCACATCTGGCCCACTGGCCGTTGCCAGCACACACCTAGACTAATGAATCGAGGCCCTGGCAGCAGGCTGCCGGGAACCACAGCTGCACAGGGAACAGAGCCAGCGCTGCTGGGCATCCCCTGAGGCCACACGAAAGGCTTGGTCCCAGCGAGACCCTAGGGGAAGGCCTTTGGAGAGTCCCGGATAAGCCTCCAGTGGGGCTTTGGGGGCCCTCTCACTCTTCCACTTCCACTTCCTAGCCATGAGCTGAGCACTATTCCACCAGGCCACAGCACCAAGCCATGGGTGCCACCATGTTGACAGCCCAGCTACCCTTGCTGAAACCTCTGTCCTTCCGGGTTACAGCTGGAGCATTTCTTCAGATGAAGGCACCTGGTGGCTTTGGGACACCTCTGTGTGTCCCGGGACAGAACAGTGACAGAATGAGGGAATCGGGTGAAAGCAGCCAAAGGGCTAACCTAGCATTGTGGGCAGAGTGACCTTCCTTGACCCTGACACACCCCTCACCAAACTCCTCCTCATCCATCAAAGCCCTGCAAGCACCACCTAACATCACCTCTGAAGCCCCTTGACCACACTCCGGGCTGCCTCTGGGCTTGGAACCTTGGAACCTTACCACCTGGCCTTGCTGCTGTGGCCCCCGCCACCTCCTCTTTCAGAGCTACAGTCCCTCAGGGAGAAAGCCCAACTGTGCTGGTACCCCAGGGCCAGGCACAGGGGCCCACTGACCCTTGAGCCTTCCTTCAAGCCAGGAGCCCTCCCCAAACAGGGCACATGCTCTGGGGCCACAGGTCAGCCCTGGGCTCAGAGCTGGGCGCTGTTCCAAGAAGCCCCAAGGCCACTGCTGTGGGGTCACAAGGGCTTTGGGGCTCAGAATAGCTCTGTCAATGGTGGGAGGGGCAGAGCCTGGTGGAGGGCTCAGCCAGCTCCTCTGCACACAGCAGCCCTGGCCCGGGCTGCACCTCGAGCCTCCTGCCCTCCCCGGGGCCCCGACCTCCTCAGGGCTCTGCTGTCCCTGCACACACGGTGGGCCAGGGCAAGAGACCCTACACTACTCCTCCTGGCTGCAGCCCGTGTCCTGTCTCCCTCCCCAAAGACCCCCAGGAGCCCCCCTCATCTCATCTCAGTACCACGGGTGCTCATGGAGTCCCAGCCGCTCCCCGGGGAGCCTGAGCCCCGCTGCAGCCCATGCGAGCGCTCTCCCTGCGCAGGGGTTGCTACCTCCAATAGCTCCAGCCACAAAATCCATGGACAGCGCGGTGGAGCCGGCTGCTCACTGCCTGTGCCTCTGAGGCTCTGACGCTCCTCCCAGACCTTAAATACGGAAGGGGGGGGTGTCAACGCCCACAGCCTCCCCGCCCTCCACAACTGCCTGTCCAGGACCCCTGTCCCACTACCCTGGGTGTCCGGAAGGTCACGATGAGGGGGACAGCGCGGGGTCGCTGACCTCTCCCCACAGGCCAGATCCCTGGCAGCTCAGGGCCTCCCCGATGCCCTGATTTGCCCAGGGCTCCTGCTAGGGAACCCCAAGCTCCTGGCTTATTCATTCTGCACTTTCTTTTGATTTTTCTGCAATACCAGGGATCAAGCTTGGGCCCTTGTGCTTCCAAGGTAGGTGCAGTACACTTGAGCTAAATCCCGGCCCATTTCCACTTTCTTTTGGGACGGGGTCTTGATATGTAGTTGAGGCTGACCCTAAAGTCACTGTCTTTCTGTTTGCTTTTTTGTGTGTTTTGTTTTTGAGACAGGGTCTCCCTTTGTAATACAGGCTGGCCTTGAACTCACTGTGTAGCCCATGCTGACCTTAAACTAGCAGCGACCCTCCTGCCTTCCCCCCAGGTGCTAGAACCGCAGGCGTGTGACACCATGCCCAGCCTTAGCAGATACTTTCTGAGCTGGGGCTACCACAGGTGAGGAAGACTCGGTCCTGTCCTTGGAGCTCTGGAGAGGAAGGAGAGTGGGGGTGACGGGCTTCTGAAGGAGGAGCAGCGTGGGGTCTCCCCCACATCCGGGGCAGGAACCTGGCAGACATGGAGGCCACCATGATACAGAGCGGAAGAGCCCAGTGGGCGCCCGGACAGGACAGTGGTGTTGACACCCCAGGAGCTCCAGCCTGTCTGCTGGCCTCAGACGGGAGCCAGACGTCAGCTGTTTACTGTCAGACGGGTGCACTGCGGTGGCCCCGTCCCCCATCTGTGGGCAGTGCAGCCGCCACGTCAGAGGACATAGGGCAGGGGTGGGAGGTGCCTGTCTGCCATGAGGAGCACGACCAGGGTCTGTTAGGGACTGGGCAGCCGTATCCGAGATGGGCTGTCCTGGCTTTGAGCCGCTGGTGTGCGCCTGTCCTCCTGCCTCTTGGAGGCATTAACAGAAGCACCGGGACTGGAAGGGGGTGGCACAGGGTCGTGTGGCACAGGGCTGTGTCACACAGGCTGGAGAGGCTGGCCTTGGGCTCCCGCTGCACGGCAGGAGGACAGAGTCGGCCACCCCAAGAACACACACCGTCCCCAGAGCCCCAGAGCACCTGCTCATGCGCCCTACACGTGCACAGGGCTGCCATGTCCCCGGAACCATGTGCACAGCACGGTCCCTGCCCTGACACCCAGGGTGCCAAGAGGGAGGTGAGAAGCAGCAAATAAACAAGCCGGGGCAGCACAAGGGCAGGTGGAGGCAGGTGTGAGGACAGGCGTGTGTGTCCCGTCACGGTCCAGCTGCCCTTTGCCTCCTGTACAGGCCCAGCCTGGTCACCTTCCCTGGCTTCCAGCCGTGGGGCAGAGGGCTAGCACCAGGCAGGGATGGGCACCATGGAGGCTAGGTGGGCATGAGGGAGGGCTGGCAAAGGGAACAGGTAGAGAGAGAGAAAGACTTGGAGGAAAGACTAGACAGAGGAACATATGGAGGTAGAGATGGACAAAAGAGTATGGAAGCAAGAGGGCCGGAAACGGTGGTACATGCCTGCAGCCACGGCCATAGGGAGGAGCTGAGGCAGGAGAATCGCCGAGCCTGAGGCCAGCCCGAGCAACTCATTTAGACCCTGTCTCACAGCAGTGACAAGGACTGGGGTGTCAGGGGAGGAAACTCCCACCTCACCTCACATGTATGCCACAAAAGAACACCTTCTGGATTAACTATAGCCAGGAAAGGTCCATCAACCACAGGTCATCTCCTGCCCTGGCAGTCACCTAACCCAGGAGGTGGCAGAGGACTCTGTTAAGGGAGCCCTGTGGTAGACTGGGGCTCAGACTCTCCCAGCTGTGGGGCTCGGGCCAGCAGTCTGACCTCTCTGAGCCCTGACTTCACAGGTCTGGCACACAGCACCAGCACCACCCCACCCCCGGGCAGTACTGCCTCTTGAGGCACCGGCACTTGCTCCAGGCTCATCACTGAAAGTGTTCGTCTAAACCAGGCCCGGTGGTGCACCCTGTAATCCCTGAATTCAGGAGGATTGCTATGAGTTATGCTTTGGCACTCCCTTTGCTTCAGTGAGGAAAAGATATTTCGGGGTCAAACATAGCTGATCCGTTTGAATTTTTCCCACACTTAAAAAATTCCCATTAGCATGTAGAAGTGGCCTTTTCCTCCAAGTAATACAGAACTGGAGATTCTCCTAGACCCCAAACAAACCCAGAGCTGCGACATCTGGGGATGAGGGGGCTGCTCTGACCATTGGCAGGGGCAGGACCGGTGCACCCAGCCAGAGGTCAGCCTGCCCTCCCAGGGAGACAGTGCGCAGGGACCTCTTCCTGACTCCAGAGGGCGTCTGACTCGGCCTCCCTGGCTGAGGGGTTCCGGCGCACCCTCGTACTCACCAGCCTCAGCCCTGCCAGCTTCAGCTCCAGATCGACCAGTGGTTCCTGAGCACAGCCACACAGCACAGCTTCCTGAGGACAAGGGCACCCCGGCCACTGGCACTCGTGTTCTCCGGGACAGTGGCTCTCACCACACCCCAGTCCTGGTGCGACTGGCCTTGTGACAGGCTTCAGTGAGCTGCCATTTTCACCTTCAAGGACCCTGAGCTCAGGAACCAGGTAGGCATGGGGCTAGAGCTGCCCCGGCCCTAAACAAATCACCAGCTCTGGGCTCTGCCAGAAATGGGCACTGAGGCAGTCTGGGGACCTGGGGTGGTCACCTGGCCAACTCTATCACCAGGCTCAAGGCCCTGAGCCCCGCCTGAGCTGTCCTCACCTCTAAAGGGGTGGAGCCAGGCCTGGTCCACTGCCATATCTGCATTTGAAGTGTCTCCAGTTGGCTGCCTAGGGTCCCCTTATTCCCTTTAGGATGGCAGCGGTCACTGGGGCACAGGGTATGGACGGGTGATGAGTCTCCACCAGGTCCCACAGGTTGCTGGCCTTCTTGACATTCTAGGGGTTGGCACCCTCCCAGGGTTTCCATGCGTCTCTGCCCTTCCCTCTTCCTGGATGCCGGGTGGTCCTTGGCCCCACTCCCTTTGTGCAAAGTCCACAGCCTCCAACCCAACGTCCCAGCCCCAGAACCACTGTGTCACGGATGGGGACAGCAGCTCAGTGAGCGTAACTCGGGAGCCCTGGAATTGGAAATCCAGCTCTGCCACCCAGTGGATCTAGCCTTGGTTTCTCTATCTGCAACAGCTACGTGTGTCAGGGTGACCGAGATAAGGGAACGTCCCTGGTACTCGGTATCACAGAAGCAGAACTGGACGCCAGACCCCACTGCCACCTGCCCACCCCTTCCCTAGTCTGATACCAGGCTCCTCAGCCCTTTCAGCAGCTTCTCACGGCGCCCCCTGCTGGCCAAACTTCCAGCTCGCAGAGCTCTGCCCTGCCAGACCTAAATCCACCATGAGGACTGTAGGTAATAAACACACACTGTAAAACACCAGGCCTGGCAGCACAATCCTGTAACTGCAGCTGCTCTGGAGGCTGAGGCAGGAGGACTGCAAGTTCAAGGCCAGCTTGGGCCACTCACTGAGAGCCTGTCTCACAGTAGAAAGGGCCAGGATGCAGCTCAGTGGTAGAGAGCTGGCTTGGCATACGTGAGTCCATCCCCAGCACTAAAAAGCCAAACCAAACCATACTGCATGTGGCATTCACAGCAAGTGAGATAGCTGCTCTTGCCCCAGGGACAAGAGACACACAGCTGAGGGTGACAGGCTGTTCATCTGTGTCACTGTGGGAATTTCCCACCACCCTGCCCATCCCATAACATCCCCCTGTGTACCTTAGCAGACATGGGAAATGTTATTTTTGAGAACAGTAGACACTTACTGTCTACGGTAACCTCTGAGAGTTAGACACCCAGGTCTTACCCGACGGGATGGCTCTGACTAGAGGCCACACACAGTCCCTGCCACAGGATGTTGGGAGTCCTCCATGGCACCAGGCTTCTCCCAGAGCCAAGGACCCAACAGCACAAGACATGGGGGTCACTGGGACAGGCTATTACGCACTGCACTTCAGAGGGGGTGCCAACAAAACCTCAAGAGCAGAAACTGAAACACAAGCACAGCAGTCCCCCCAGATCCCAGCAGCCTGTCCCTGCCAGGCTGCAGTGGGGACAGTGAGGAGAGGGCAGATGTGCTGAAGACACCAGGCAGGGCCCTAGGCAGCCTGGAGGGTAGGGTGGCTGCGGTGGGGTGACAGCCTGTCCACTGTCCCGGGACATGCAGAGGGAGGGCAGAGCCAGCACCTACCCTGCCACCCCAGCCCTGGAGCTAAAGCCCCTTGGCAGGTGCCTGGATGCTGGGGGCTCCCCGGGCTCATCTCTGCCAGGCCTCCTCAGTACCAGCTGCCCCTTCTCCCCAGCTCCTGTGCCAACTCCGGCTCATGGGATTGCACAGAGCCTGGGCCAGGTGGGCACACTGCCCTCCTCAGCTCTCCCTCAGGGCCTGCTTGCATGACCAGGGTTGAGGACAGCCACCTGCCACTGCACTGGCTCAGTAGGTGCTAGGCCCATGGGTTGGAGCTTGTCCATCTCGTGGCCTTCTGTTCCACTCACGTAACCAGCCCCTTGCACTCCATTTCACTTCAGAAGCAACTGCTTGTGTCAGCTTGTCTTGCTCTGACCTCTCTGTCCAGCTCTGGTCATCTCCTGACGTGGCTGAAGCCCTTTCTGTCTCTTCGCAGTGTCCCCAGCTCTTCTCCAATATTGAGATAAGGCCTTGCTAAATCTACAAATTTCCCAGGCTGGGCTGGAAGTTGCAAATCTCCTGCCTCAGCCTCCAGAATGCTGGGGTCACAGGCATGCCCCCAGCATACCCGGCTGTGCATGGCTTCTGAAGGCGCTGGGCCAGCCAAGGCCAGCAGCTTGCCTGCAGGCTGGCCGGGGGACGGATTGAAGCCACAGGCCAGAAGGGCCTCAGCTGGTTCATTAAACCTCAGGACGCCTGAGTCAGATTGGGGGCTTCTCTTTCCCACGAGCAGGGCACCTTGCTGTGGGAGAAACATGGTGGGGTGGAGGCTCCTAGCTCTCCCAGAAGTGTCACAAGCAGCCGAGACCGAGGGCCTGATGTCACACAGCCAGGAGGGGTTCACAGTGGCCAGTGCACCATGACTGAGGGAGGAAAGTGGAGCTTCCTGGGCCATCCTGGGCAGCCACGCCCACCAGAGCCCCCAAGTCCCCAAGGCCCATGGAAGACACTGGTTAAGAAGGCAGGTAGGGGGCTGGGGATTTAGCTCAGTAGTTCCAGCGCCTGTCTTGCAAGCACAAGGGCCCAGGTTTGATCCCCTGGTAACCGGGTGTGGAGATTCATGCCCAGCAGCAACCAGGACCACATAGCACAGTGCCGGGCGTGGTGGCTCATGCCTGTAATCCCAGCACTCGGGAGGCAGAGGCAGGAGGATTGTGATGTGAGTTTGAGGCTGAGCTCAGGGCCAGCCTGAACCACAAAGCGAGACCCTGTCTCAAAAAAAAAAAAAAGGCAGGCAGGTGGAGTGTGAGCTATAGATTCTTGCTATCTATCACTCATGGACAGGAGTGCACAGTGAGATTGACAATATTCCTTTGATGGGTTTCCTGCCATCTCAGTTGCTGAATAAATTGTTAATCCATTCATCAGTTGATGATAAATTGTAGCGAAAACTATACAGTGATTTCTTCTTGTTGAAAACTATTGTGTGAAGCATGTCTCTCCAGAGAGGTAAGTTCTAAAAATATTATTAAATAATTGAGCTACAGTCTTTTAAAATACTGAAGTATATGTCAAGCAATTAAAGTGCATTTGAGAGTAAAAGGAAGGCAGACTTTCCAGGCGACATTGGTGACTTCTTAATCTGCAGATCTCCTATTTCAGGTGTTGGATAGTTTGAGAGTTTGTTCTGCGAGTTTCCTTCTATCTCCTTCCACTACCTAAAAACACCATTTAACAACCATAAAGTTCAATGTTTTAATGCTTCTGTGAATTTGGTTGAGAAATTGATGTGGTATATTATTTGTGCTAAAAAAAATAACTGGACCCAAAATACACATAAAGTTTTATTTATTTTTTTTTTACAATCTTAAAGGTGCTTCTGTTATAACCCTAAACAAGTTAAATTGTGTTAAAATGCATTATGAGTACCTTACTTAGGTATCTTTCGTGCTTTGAAGTTTTGAACATTAATTTAAAATAGCATGTTAGGGCTGGGAATTCAGTACAGTGGCGCTTGGCCTGCTTCACAAAACAGCACATTAGCTGGGCTTGGTGGAACATGCCCATAATGCTAGCACTCAGTAAGATGAGGCAGGAAGATCGCAAATTCAAGGTCAGCCTGGGCTACATAGCAAGACCTTGCCTCAAACAACATCAGAAGCAGTGTTGAGTCCTCAACCCCCATACTCCTCTGATCTGGGTTGTTTTCCCCTCAGTCTGGCTCCAACCTGAGGGCCAGGGACACCTGTGGCCCCAAGGGAGGACTCCACTGAGTCAGAGCTGAGACAGGCCTGGCTTTGCACTGCGTACCTCCAGCCATGCCTCATCTCTGTACCTCCCTGGGTTGACATGGCCCAGCAGGAATTGCTTCTGCTGTTTTTTCTAAAACTACATTTTGGTAAAAATAAAAATACATTTTTGAACAACTGGAACCACTTGCAGCCCCTCTTTCACAGCCACATGGCCTTGGAGAAGGGTCAGCTGGCAGTGGGGCCATCGCCTTAGGACATGGGACTTCTGGACACACGTGGTACACCGACAGCCAGAGCAGAGCAGAGCAGTCAGGGGAGCCAGAGTTAGAGGTGGGAATCGGAACCCATTTCTGGAGCTGTCCATGTGGCCTGGGAGAACAGCACGCAAAGGCCTTGGGGAAGGCATGGGGCTAGGCTGTGGGCTCCAGGGGGAAGCTGGGCACGCACGAGGATTAGAAACACAAAGGCTGGGGTTGTAGTCCGGCTCCAAGCATGGGGTTGATGCCAACTGCACCTTTAGCCAACAGCCCAAGCCCTGCTCAGCTCAGCTCAGCTCAGCTCAGCAGGTTCCGGGAGACAGAGGGACTTGCTTTTCCTGCTTGACGTCTAAGGTAGTCATAAAAGACATTTCAGAATAAAAACCCTTTCCTCCCGGGACTGGCTGGGCTCCTGCCGGCTGCTCCGCTCATGAGCAGCAGAGAGCAGGGAGAGGACGCCCTGTGCTGTAACTGTATCCCCAGGAAATGCAATGAGCTGGTGACGTCACAACACAGGCATGGGACCACTCGCTCAGTGTCAACTTGGCTTCCTGCTGGCCTCTACCCAACCACTTCACTGAGGCCAAGGACTGGTCTCTGCCCTGTCACCAGCAGCAGCCCACAGTGCCTGTAACTGCACCATTCTGGAAGGCTGAGGCAGGACGACTGAAATCAGAGGTTTCCTTGCCCCCCCCCCCCCCGCAGTGGTGGGGCGGGTGGCAGAGGTGGACAAGCCCTGCCCTTCCAGGGGGGCGTTTCTGACTGAAGGGGGCGGGACAAAGAGAAGAGATTGTCCTTGTCCTTGTCCTTCCTGTACTTGATTTTCCTCCTAAATCTCCAACCTCAGGGACGAATGTGCAGGGACCAGTGTGAGACACTTGTCCTCCAGGGCCCAGTCACAGTATGTAGGCTGCCTGGAGGGCCCAGCCCAAGGAACCCCACAGCGATGAGGGTCCGGGTGGACCAGGGGCTGGTGATAATCAAACCCTGGCCTCCAGACCCCCAGTTCAAGGCCCAGCAACACTCACGACCACTGGACTAGGAGTCAGCAGCCCTGGGGTTTAGGTCTCCACTCAGTGACCCTTGCATTTTGATTCTGCAGATGGATTCTAGCAAGCATGGGCTCCCTTAGCTTCTCAGAGACAAGCACCAACACTGTCGCCAATGAGCACAACTTTGGAAATCAGGTTCAGTCCCACCGGAACAGAGCAGGGAAAAGCACGGTGTGCTCTGGGCAGAACAAGCAGCCTTGTGTGGTCTACGCCAAGGTCCTGAGGAAGGAACAGGATCTCCGCCGGAGACTGTCACTCAACTGCGGTGCAAGGAAAAAGTGCCCGGCCAGCCTTATGGCCGCCTCCACAAAGCTAGACCAGGGCCCTGTGACTGTCAGGGACCCTTGGGGCAGCCTCCATCCCACACGCCCAACTCTTCCACGGCAACCCACGAGTATCTGCACTCTCCGGGACCCAGGCTTGTCCTACTCAGAAGCCAGCAGGTTCAGGACACCAAGTCTGTGCCTTCGGCACCCAGCACCGCCGGAATCAAGGCGACAAGGGTGCAGCCCTGGGCTGGAGCTCCCTCCCTCCCCCACCTTCTGCCCCTTCGCACCATTTGCGTCCAAGTTCGCTTCTGTTCCTGCACTGCCCAACACCCGCCGAAAGCGCGCAAGGAGCGCGTTCGGACCCTTGGATCCCTGCGTGGCGCCACCCGGGTTGCCCGGGAGTCTGGTCACACCTGCAGGCCGCGAAGGGTCCCGGCACTGCTCGTCCGTTTGCGAGGCAGCGTCCCATTGCACAGGCGAAAACGCTAAGGTACGCAGTGGCATCCAGTCCAAGTGGAGTCAGGGATCTTGGGGCCGGGCGGGAGCGAGAGACCACCGCGTTCTGCGCCCCGTAGTACGTCTTCTGGCTGCTGGGCTCCGCAACCTCAGGCTCTACCTTCCAGGCAGCGGGCGGGCGCACCAAGCGTACTCTTTGTCTGCGGCGCCTCGGCGTCCCCCGCCCGCCACGTCCCTTGCCCAACCCACCGAGGCACTCAGCCAATGAGACGCAGCGGCGGAGCGCTGCGCCCGGGGCGTTGTCCGAGCCTCGAGTGTCGATTGGCTGATCTGTATTACAGGCTAGGGGGCAGGGCCCGGGGCGAGGCGCGCTGCCCGAGGTGCAGTACCCGCGGGCCCGGCTGGGAACCGGCAGCGGGCGTTCAGCGTGGGCCAGGAGTCCTGCACCGAACACCGCTGACTCGACCCCGCTGCCTGGCCCCGCGCCAACGAGGCTGCGGCCCGGCCGAGCCCCAGCACCATCAACCGGGATCCGACGGCGAGCAGCAGGCGAAGGCCCGGAGCTAAGGAAGAAGAGGCGGCGGCTCGACGGGCTCGGCCATGGCGCTTGACTTCCTGGCGGGCTGCGCGGGGGGTAAGGAGTGCAGTTGCAGGACTGGGCGCGGGGCTCGAGCTCTCCCAGCAGGGCCCTGTGCAGTGGCCGCTCTGACACTAGCCCAGGAGTGTCCGCGCTGGGCAGGAAGCTTGGCCAGGCGGCAACGTGGCCAAGACAAGGCAGGGACACCTGGGATGATGCCCCAGGTCTCTTCCCCACCTGAAAACTAGGGGCTCACCTGCCGCTCCCTTCCCCACAGCTGTCTGGGCACCCGGTGACCTTCTAGTAGGCTACCTGACTCCAGGAGTCCCCCTGTGCCAGGTGTCCCATCCTGAGATTTGAGGATGAGGGCCAAAACCTGAGTGGGCGGACACGCCACGTGTGCAAGCGTGTGGGCATCATCAGCTCCAGGCGCCTCCTCCAGCCTGTGCCCCCAGGGCCTGAGTGCGGTTCAGGCAGGTCTGCCTCCTGCCCAGCAGCGGCAGGGGCGTGGGTGTGGGCGGAGACCTACCTGTGAGGCTTTTCTCTGGAGAATCATCTTATGCAACACATATTAATAAAGAGCTGGGTGTGGCCATGGGGTGCAGGATGGTTGGGGGGCAGAGGTGGTGGGATGGCCGCCTGGCTTCGAGGACTTCAGCTTCTCCCTCACTACCCACCCTGTGCCCCACCTTCCATCTTTGGCTGTGACTCTGCCTGCAGCTGTGAGCCAGTGCAGCACGGTGGGGCAGAGCCCCTGGCTCAGTTTCCATTATCACCCATCTGTGCTGGTCGCCTCCCAGGCAGGGACCCGAGGTTGGGCAGCTGGCCATCCAGGGAAGGAGATGTCGGAGAGGTTTATGGGCCTCCCAGGCTGTGACCTGCTCAGGCCTTTGGAAGCCTCGGGAGGGGAGAGTAAAAGCCCAGAGCTTTCTCCCAACTGATGGGAAATTTCTTCCTGGTGCTGGATTCAGGGAGGATGTGGAAGGCCTTGGTCTCTGTGGGTTCATCTCTCAGCCCCCACCATGGTGAGGACTCCTAGGCCCCTTTCCATCCCCTTGGGAAGAATGGCGTATTTCCTCAGCAGGCCACCTGTGCTTCTCCTAGGCCAGGGCTGCCCAGAGACCACAGCCCACAAGCTGTCCACCCCTCCTGAGGCTGTGACTCAGCTCAGGAAGCCCCTGCTGGACTGTCCATGACTCTGGGCCCCAGTGCCACCAGGTCCTGCCACAGTTTTAAGGGCAAGGCAAGTGAACAGCATAGTTGTGCCCTAGCCACCTAGGCAGTCTCTGGTCCAGTCTGTGTGCCAGGCCTGGGAGAGTGGTGTCCACCTCATCACAGCTGGGTGGATGCAGGCCTGAGCTTTTCAGTGGTGAGGGTGGAAGTCGTGCTGACCAGGCCTCATCCAGCAAGTGCGGAGATCGGGGCAGGGTCACACTGTGCTCCTGGGGAAGCGAGCCTGGGAGAGGGCTGAGGCCTGGTGACCAGGCTTGCCTCTGGGCTCCTGCTGCATGTGCTGCCTGGAGGGGGCTGAAGGCAGCCCCATGCTTGCGGACCTGCCCTTCCCACTTGGCCATGCCCTGGTGGATCAGGGTTGGAGGAGGGGAAGCCTCTCCTGCTGGTTCCTCAGGAGACAGGGTGGCACATCCTGTGATGGCCCTGGCCTCTGGGAGATGGGCGAGTGCCTTGATTGGTGGAAGGACCGCTTCTGAGGACTTGAAATGTCTCCCTCTCACTGTGGAGGCTCAGTCTCCAACTGAGAGGCTACAACAAGCCACGGAGACAGGTTCTGGGTGGGGCATGGACAGCAAGAGGCACAGAGGAAGGCCTAGTCATGAAATAGTGGCAGTATCGGGAGGGGAGCAGACCTGTCCCCCCAGGAGGAAAGGATAAAGCTCTGGGAGAGGCGGCCGTTCACACTGTGGGGGATGTGCTAGGGGGGCCTCAACCCCCACCTGAGGGCACTAAGTGAGGGTAGAAAGTGGAAATGCAAAAGCCGGGGCACTTAGCACTGTAATCCCAACGCTCGCTTGGGAGGCTGAGGCAGGAGAATTACTGGAGTTCAAGGCCAGCCTGGGCTACAAATGCAGACCTAGTCTCAAAGAACAAGATGAAACACAAAAAGGTTTGAGAATCAGGACTTGCAGATGCGGGACATTGTGAACAGAGCCCAGGAGCCGGTCAGGGCTATGCATGCTGGGCATGCACGAAGCCTTGGGTTCCAAACCCAGCATCGGAACACCCCAAACAGAAGACTCCACACAGACCAATCATTGTCCATAGATATAGATTATGTAACTAAAAGTTACTTTACCATCTAAAGAAAAAGCAAAAACTCCACATAGTGAGTGAAAAGGAAGGCAGACTTCAGGGGGAAGAAGCGGAGTGTGTCCCAGACAGATAGAAGCAAGGAGAAGACCAGGCTTGGAGGGGCCCCAGCCCTGGGGCATCACCCTCAGTGGGAGTGTGGTTGCAGTGCCAGGCAGTGGGGTTGGAGGCAGGTTAGAGGAAAGACTCCCATGACATCCTCGATGACAGTCCTGACACTGGGGCATCACAGAGTGAGTTGTTGCCAAAGAAACACGACCTCGCTGACCTGCTCCGAGCTGCTGAGAAACCTGTCCTGTGACACAGCAAGGTGTGGAGGGCTCCTGAGTAACACCTGAGGGACAGGACCAGGGAGGAGCCAGCGGCTGGCTGGTGATCAGAGGAGAGGCCCGGGAGGGGGTGGCATGACCTTGGAGTCTCCTGAAGGTCATAAGAAGGTAGGGCCAAAGGGGCAGAGAGCACGCTGGGGCAGTAGGGTCTTGACATAGTTGCCAGCCATGAGTAGAAGGGCTAGAAAGAAGAAAGCATTGTGTTGAAATTTGAAAAGCAGAGAGGATAAACAGTCATTTGCGTAAGCCACAAAAATGTAGAAAGCAAACTGAGGAAAATAAATCAGAGAAAATGCGATGGCTAGTGTGAGATCTCTCGTTTGCTTTGGTGAAATCTGAGACTGCTTCAGAGTAGCCTGGGAACAAAAGCCAGCTATGGACCATTTCCAAGAAACGCCTAAAACAGTGAAGAAAAGATTCAGAACTAAGAGTTGGACAAAACTCAGTGGGCATGGTGGCAAATTCCTGTAATCCCAGCCCTGGGGAGGCTGAAGCAGGAGGGTCAACAGGAGTTTGAGACTTTCCAAGTGACTCTGGACCACAAAGCAAGACCCTGTATTGAAAAGAACAAAACAAGGCTGGGGATGTCGCTCCATGGTGGAGTGTCTGGGAAGTGTGGGTGAAGGTGGGTCTGCTCCCCAGCACAGAAGAGAGGACCTGTCGGGGCTGGGAACCAGGGCTTCCTGAACACCAAGCAGACACTACCTCAGAGCTGCCGCTAGCCCAAGGTGGGGCCTTGTTAGATGTGCACAGGAAGTTGTCAGGGGAACACGGGGACCTGTGTCAGTTGCTTGACCTCCCTGAGCCTCAGTTCCTCCCTCTGTTACCTGGGGTAATTGGGCTGCCCAGCAGTGGTGACACAAGGGTCCCCAGACACGTGCACATCCTGCATGACACACAGGACTATGAAGGGAGAGTGAGCCCTTGAAGGCCCAGGCAAAGCTTCATCTGCACAGGGGATGCCTGGGTTTGGGCGGACTCTGAACTGAAGAATAACCAGGCGTGAGGAAAAGTCACCAGAGGCCTCCCTGTCCCGCAGCCGACGCCTACCTCACCCAGCCTCAGGCACTGGGCCAGCACTTCTGGGTCCCACTGCCCAGAGATCTTGGGGCCGCCCTATGTGAGCAGTGGGGCACCCCAGAAATGCTGTGTGAAGCCTGTTCAGGGCGGCCAATGGGTCAGCACCCGATTCCAATGAGCCACAGGGTAGATAGAGGTGCACACCAGGCGGGAATGGACAGGTGTGACGACCTTGGGGTGCTCGCCCACAGAAGGAAGCCTGAAGGGGGCCGTGGCCAGGGTCTCTTTCCCTCAGCAGCCCATGGCCAGTCCCCCTTGCCAGGCTCCGGGGTGTTTGCTCACAAGTGCCCCTTTCTTCCTCCAGGAGTGGCGGGCGTGCTGGTGGGACACCCGTTCGACACTGTCAAGGTGAGTTGTCATCGTGGGTACACAGAGGCCGAGAGGGCTTTAGAGTTCACATCTCCAAGTTCACAGGGCTTGGAACAAGGGCAGAGTCAAGTTCTCCAGGTGTCGACGCCAAGTGGAGGGCTGCTTTTTCAGGGACGAAGTGGAAGGGAGCTGAGCCTCCAGCTGAGCTTGTTCTAACAGCTCCCAGCCGGGCGAAGCGCACGGCAGGTTCGTGGCCAAGTTCACTCGCAGGCGTGGCCAGCGGGCAGTCTCTTCTCCCTGCAGGAGGGCGCCCACTCTGTCCTGACCCCGACGCCCCCAGCCACTTTCCTGAAAGAAAGAAAAGTTCAGAAAAGAAATACACAATACAGAGAAACCTCAACTTGTGTGTCCTGTTAACACCATCTTTACAAAGTGGTTCTTTCTTTCTTTTTTCTTTATTTTTTCTTTTCATAGAGCTAAGGGCTGAACCCAGGGCCTTTGCACTGAGCTACATTAATTTTTGAGACAGAATCTAAATAGCTGACTTGCCCAGATTAGGCTCAAGCTTTCCATCCTCCTGCCTCAGCTTCCCAGAGTGCTGGGATTACAGGCGTGCCCAACCACATCCAGTTTGATATTCTTGAATGAGAGACTTTCTGAGGCTGATGTTGCCCCGGAAGTACCCATGGCTGAAGATCTAAGGGACACCTCCTACATCTGCTTGGACTTGAGGAAAGTGCCACACAGGCTGCCCCAAGTGTCAGGGTTTCCATGTCCCTGCCAACCACCATGGCATGTGGGCCACAGCTTTTGGACCTGCCCTCTACAGCACTTGGCTCCTCTTCCTGCTGCCTGGGTGGCGCTGGAGGCAGCATGCGGTGACCTCTGCAGTGGGCTGAGCAGGACCTCCTGCCTCCTTTTCTCAGTGATCCGGGTGTTTGTTGGCAGAGCGGTGCACTGGTTCATCCAGGCGTGAGATCTTGTCCAGCACAGCTGAAGTGCCCAGCCTAATATGCTGGCTTTGACCTTTAAAAGTATGACTGTCGGACCCTGGGTCACTCACTGCACCCTGGGCCCGGATGTTCTCCTCTGTAGAATGAGGGCTGGGCAAGGTGGCAGAGACTAGGGTGATGCCAGTTCTGCCAGGCACACACCTGCATGGATTTGGGGTCGAGGCTGACTTACTAGGCTTCCTGGGTGGGTAGGAGGGGTCCTGGAGTGTCCTGCTTGAGGCTGTCCACCAGGCCACCACAGTGTCTACATCGTGCCCAGCTGGCCAGCCTGGCAGCAGCCCGGGACAGCCTGGCAGGTGGCAGTGTCATGACGTTTGGGTCTCATGTTTCCAGTGCTGAGCAGCTCCGCCCAGACAGAAGGACCTCAGGTCTCCTCTGCCGCCAGCTTGTGGATGCCAGGCCCCACCAGGCTGTGATGTTGCTGGACCTCACGCCCTCCTACATCACCAGCAGGCTAGGGACACTTGTCCTGGTGCCCCAGCAACTCTGAGCGGTTGCGTTATGGCTGGCAGGCCAGAGGGTGGCCTTGGAGATGCCCAGCTGTACCTTTTTCGTTCATTTTCCACTGGGCCATGGGCATCACGTGTGGGCAATACTGCCTTACAGCTGAGCTTTTAATTAAGGAGGGGAGCAAGCCCTCTCCCAGGAATCACAGAGGTGATGCACAGAGGCAGCCAGGACCCCTACGGCCACCCCCGTGACATGGGGCCATCTTGGTGTCTCTTCGCTTGGTTTAATGTTAACTGTTACCAGTTGTCCAGTATCAAAGTTAGGCATGCCCATTAGAAGAAAATTGGAAGTGAGGCATGGGAGCCCATACCTCCTGTCCCGGCACTCTGGGAAGCTGAGGCATGAGGCTTCCAAGTTGGAGCCCAACCTGGGCAGTTTAGTGACTTAAGATCCTGTCTCGAAATTTTAAAAAAGAAAAAGCAATATAGGTTGTTAACAAAATTTTTTAACTGCCAGGTGTGGTAGTACACACCTGTGATCCCAGCATACAGGAGAGGCTGAGGCAGGAAGATCACCATGAATTCAAGGCCAGCCTGAATTGGTAAGACCCTGTCTCCAAAACAAGAACACCCCTCCATTTTTTAACAATAACAGAAGTATATAAACTAAAAAGAAAAAAGCCATCTTCGTCCATCCTCTTGACCAGCCTCAAGATTCCTGCTGAGAAAAGGCTATGTGATCTATTTGTGCTCTCTGCAGAACGGGCTCCACTCCATCTGTTGGGGCAGGCAGGAGTCAGAGAGTGCCTCCATGCTGGGTACAGACCTGTCCTGTCATTGAGAACCACTGCCCCTCCAGAGACACTTGCTGTCCTAATGCCTGTCACTGGGAATCACAGTACAAGTTTGTGTCTGTCCATGTGTCCAAGGCTGGGAACCCACTGCCCTGCGGCCTACAGCCCCAGGCCCCCAGATACGGCTTTCCTCTACTCCCCAGGACCGTGGCAGGCTGCCTCCCGAGCGTCCCTGCACCGCAGTTCATAGTAACCAGGGACGCTGTGTCCTGCTTCATTGGGAAGCTTCCAGTGTAACTGGAAGCCCGCCCCCCATCCAGGCCAGCAGAGATGGGCGGCTGGGTGAGGAGGGATTGGAAGGAGTGGCCGCCAGCTGCTGACGTTCTTGTATGCACAAATGGTACATTTTTCCCCATCAAAACTTTTTTTTAGCCAGGCTCACACCTGTAATCCCCGTACTCTGGAGAGTGAGGCAGGACTGCTGCAAGTTCAAGGCCAGCCTGAACTGCATAGTGAGATCCTGTCTCAAAAAAACTCAAAAGACTGGGCCAGGGATTTAGCTCAGCGACACTGCACCAGCCTCACAAGTGCAAGACCCTGAATTCATCCACAGTACTAGGAAAAAAAAAAAAAAACCCTGGGAAAGGTTATTAGGGCTGGGGATTTAGCTCAGTCACGCCATCCCTGCCTTGAAAGCACAAGGTCCTGAGTCCATTCCATGGTACCACAAGGAAAAAAATACAAACCCAAAAGACAGACAGTTTTGGGGGTGCCTTTGCCAATGGAAGAGCCACCTGTTCTGGTGGAGGGAACAGCGTACAGGTCCTGGTGAAGACTGACTGTTGGGCAGGCGCTAGATACCCCCGGGCTTCCGGGAGACCAGCCGCCTGGCCAGGAGCCCGTGCTGGGAAATGAGAGAGGAGCTGCCGGGTCCCAGGGCGTCAGCCCAGGCTGGCTGCGATCGCAGTTCCTCTTGAGTCAGATCCAGGGACCCGGCTTCCTGAGGGCGATGTGACCTAGTTTCCCTCCCCCGTGACATGGTTCAGGAAATGTCCCTCTGCTTGCTACGCAGAGCCGGGCATCGGGCAGAGATAAGCACTGTACCAACAAAGAGCGCCTTGACACGGGCCTCGGCCACCGTTGTGGTGCCCAGGAGGTTGACTGCTGCACCGCCTCTGCTGCACTCATGACCGCGGCTGTCAGGAGGGGCTGCTGGCAGGACATGCAGGAGTGGCGCCGTGCCCTCTGCCCTGGTGCCTGCTTCAAGAAAAGGGACACAGTGGGGGCCCCTGTGGCCTGGTTTGGGACATGAGCCACTGAATGGGAGGACAGGTGTCTCCACAGGTATCCAACTCCACTGAGGCACACTGCACATTTGTGATGACCAGAGCTTCACCCTGACCAGGTGGAGATCTTGGGGACACCCTTCCTGAAGAGACTCGGTCCCCAGCCTGGAGCCACCCTGGGGTCCCAAGGCCATAGAAAGCTGCTCTTTACAGTCCCCTCCTCACCCACCCTTGCCCTGTCCTTGCAGGTCCGGCTGCAAGTGCAGAGCGTGGAAAAGCTGCAGTACCGGGGGACGCTGCACTGCTTCCAGTCCATTGTCAGGCAGGAGAGCGTGAGTGGACAGCACACGGGAAGGAGGGTCCTCAGGGCCACCTCGCGTGGCCAGGCACTTGGGTATGGGCCTGCAGGAGTGCCTGTGCCTCTCGGATCCAGGGCTTTGACTCTGATAAAATGCAGCTTGGGCTAGGGCACAGTAGCTCATGCTGTAATCTCAGCACTCTGGGAGGCCGAGGCAGGAGGATCACAAGTCCAAGTTTTACCTAGACCCTGTTTCAAAAGGCAGAGGAGGGTGGGGGATTTAGCTCAGTGGTTCTGGTGCCTGCCTTGTAAGCACAAGGTCCCAAGTTTGATCCTGGCAACCACACACCATAATGCCGGGCCAGTGACTCACGCCCATCGACAATCAGTACCACACACCACAATGAAGGGTGTGATGGCTCACATTTATAATCCTATCGTTTGACAGGTAGAGGCAGGAGGATTGCTGTGAGTTTGAGGCTTGTCTGGGCTACACAGTGAGTTCAGGACCAGCCTGAACTACAAAAGTGAGACCCAGTCTCAAAAAAAAGGCAGAGGATACATTCAGTGGCAGTGCATCCTGGGTTTGATGCCCAAGAACACATGCGTACACACACACACACTCACATGTGCATGCCTGCATGCACTTACTTGGTCATTAGGGGCACCTAGGGGGTTGCTGCCACCTGCATGGTGGACACGCTGATGGCATCTCTGTCCCCGTAGGTGTTGGGCCTGTACAAGGGCCTGGGCTCACCGCTCATGGGTCTCACCTTCATCAATGCGCTGGTGTTCGGGGTGCAGGGCAACACACTGCGGGCGCTGGGCCATGACTCCCCGTGGAACCAGTTCCTGGCGGGCGCTGCGGCAGGCGCCATCCAGTGTGTCATTTGCTGCCCCATGGAGCTGGCCAAGACGCGGCTACAGCTGCAAGATGCAGGTGCAGCGCGCGAGTACCGAGGTGCCCTGCACTGCCTGGCGCAGATCTACCGGCATGAGGGCCTGCGTGGTGTGAACCGCGGCATGGTGTCCACGCTGCTGCGCGAGACGCCCAGCTTCGGCGTGTACTTCCTGGCCTACGACACGCTCACTCGTGGATTGGGCTGCGAGCCTGGGGCGCGCCTGCTGGTGCCCAAGCTGCTCCTGGCAGGTGGCACGGCAGGCATCCTCTCATGGCTGTCCACCTACCCCGTGGACGTGGTCAAGTCGCGGCTGCAAGCAGACGGGCTGCACGGCACCCTGCGCTACCGTGGCATCCTCGACTGCGTGCGCCAGAGCTATGAGGCAGAGGGCTGGCGTGTGTTCACACGGGGCCTGGCGTCCACACTGCTGCGAGCCTTCCCCGTCAATGCTGCCACCTTCGCCACCGTCACTGTGGTGCTCAGCTACGCACGTGGCCCTGAGCCCCGGCCCGAGGGACCCGCACTGGCCCAGCCGTCCAGCCTGTGACATCCTGCTGCTCAGAAGCACCAGACACCAATGTGACACAGCCCCTTGGCCCACCCTGCCACTCCACCACCCAGGTCACTCACTTTGCAACAGTGACCTCAGTCTCCAATGCTTACCTGTGAGGGGACCCTGGTCCAACCAGTGTGCACCCAGCACCTGGCCTGCAGCCGCTACTCAGGATCTTCCCAAACCGGCTGCACTTCCAGCCCAGCCTTTTGTGGACCCCAGCCCCAGCCAGACACTCCACCCCCGACTCCTCTGCCCAGCTGGCCGCTCCAGGCCCCAGCACTAACATTCAGCCACATGAGCCCCCCCCCGTGTCCCAGCAGGACACTCCAGCCCCAACCCTGACCCAGTCAGACACTCCAGTTTCCATCTGTCCCAGTGGGACACCCCGTCCAGCCCTGCAGATCCTGGTCACCCCCGTTTACTCCTGACTCCCCACGAAGCTGCTCAGCACCTCGCCCACTCCTTGCAGCTCCACGGAGACTTCATGGCCACATGGGGCACTTCAGAACAGACCCTATGGCCCTGGCTTCCCATGGCACTCCTTGGAGGACCTGTCTGCTCCTCCCCCCTCGGGGCCCATGGCCAGGCCTGGGCTGCACAGCAGAGACTGGGAAGAGGAGGACCCTGTAGCTGAGCTGTGACACTGTGGTGGCCTCAGCTTCCCATCTATAAGATGGACACAGCCAGCGGGTGTCGGGTCACTCCTTCAGCCAGTCTTCACAGAGCGTGGCTGTAGGACACAGTGTCCCTCAAGGCACAATGTGCCCACCAGTGGGCACAGGTACGGCCAGTCTGGGGGCTGGGAGATGAGACAAGCTGTCCCAGGAGGCAGCTTGTGTGTGGCAAGGACCAGACTCAACACTACTGGGTGTCGTCTCTGTACAGAAGCTGCCTGGGAATAAAGCCTTTGTTGTTTTGTAATTGTGTGACGGTCCCTTGAGTGCTGCAGAGCAGTGCCTGGGGAGGTGAAGGACTCTGAGCCTGATTCTCCCTCAGTGAAGGCTGCTGACAGTCAAGGACTGTGTGAGGTAAAGGCATCAATGTAACCAACCACTCATCATGTCCCCCAGGTGTGTCACCACCCCACAAGCTACCTAACCCAGCCACAAGTGCAGGGGCTTCCTGGAAGAGGCCTGGCTGGTCTGCAGAGGGTGGCTGCTTCCCTAGGCCCTGCAGGTTCCACAGGTTCCCTGTGGGGACCCAAGACCCTGCTGGCCCCAGCAGTCCTGTGCCCTGAAGCCCCCCTGCTATCCTAGAGCCAGGAAGTGACATTGGCCTGGAGCTGGCTCAGCAAGCTGCGGTGACGCTGGGGTGGCAGCTGTAACCTGCCACAGCCAGCGTCAGGCTCACACCCCAGGAGGCCCTGGACAGAGCTTTTGCGAGTGTGGAGTGCCCAGACAAGCAGTGATTTAGGGCGTTGCGTGTTCTTGGATGCTTCCTAGTTCAGTGACCTTATGTTGAGTGCTCAAAACTGGCCAGAGGGAGGAGGACACCAAAGAATGGGCAGACACTACAGGGCAGGGTCCCCACTATCACTGAGAGCCGGGCATCAAGCATCAGCAACACACTCGGGGTGAGGAGGGCAGTATTACTATAAAATCAGTTTATTTTACTTTTAATTTGTCCCCAGATTTGAATGTTAAGTGCTACATGGAGATTTGGGCATTTGATTTTTATAGGTTTTTTTTTTTTTTTTTTTTTTTGGAGACAAGGTCTCACATTATAGTTCAGGCTGGCCCCAAAGTCAGTATGTAGCCCAGACCAGCTTGAACTCACAGCAGTCCTCCTGCCTTTGCCTCCCAAGTGCTGGGATTACAGGCACAAACCATCATGCCCAGCATTGTAGTATCTGTTTACTGGTGATTGAAACCAGGACCTTGTGCTTGCCAGGCAGATGCCGGAACCACTGAAGTAAATCCCTGGCCCTGGCATTTGATTTTTTTTTGGAGACAAGTCTCAGTGAAATCCAGGCTGGCCTTGAGATTTTCCTGTCTCAGTCTCCCAAGTGCTGGGATTATAAACACATTCAGCTTCTCAGCTCTTTTAAAATTTCGAGGCAAAGTCTCCCTAGTTGTCCAGGCTAGACTTTTACTTGTGGTCCTAACTCATCCTCCAAAATAGCTGGAATCATAGGGGTACACCACCACACTCTCCTGAGTTATGCTTTTAAGACCCTCAGGAAGTTGGGAGGCAGGTGGGATGTGGGGGCCTAGGGGCAGGCTGGGTAGCATAGAGGATATATGGAACACATGCTTTTGGAGTCAGGCAGAGGTCTAAGTGTCAAGACATGAAGTCCCAAACCAGGCTCATGACACACAGCTGGAATCCCCAGCACTCCAGGAGGCCCATACCTTGAGTTCAAGTCCAGCCTGGGGAACTTGGTGACTTGGTAAAACCCTGTCTCAAAGTCCTCCATCTGCTACCTGTGACCCTCTCATCCCCCACAGGGTGACCCTTCAACCCCTACTCAAGCGGAACAGGTTCCTGTGACTCTAGGGGAAGGGATGGCACCCAGGGAGGGTGCCCTACCCCCTTCACTAAGTGCCATTACAGGAGCAGTAGGTTCCTAAGTGACCAACCGACCCAGGTCTGTGGCTGCCAAGTGATAGCTGCTCCCAGAGTGTATCACACTCTGGAGGCTCCTTGGAGGCCTGAAACAGGGCTGGGACCCCTGTGTCTCTGCTTCCTCATGGTGTCCACAACAGGTGATGGCTTGGGTGAACACTTCCTCTTAGATGCAGGTTCAGCAGAGGAGACTGGGCCAATGCCCAGGTGCCCCTTGCTTTCCTTAATGAGCCCTGGTTGCCAGCAGGTTCTTCAGAGAAGGCATTACCCAAGAGGCTGTCCCCAGCCTGGATGGAGAGACCACTACGGAGCTTGGTGGGAATGTGGGGGGGGGGTGGCAAGGACACTGCAGCAGGGACACAGGATGGTCAGTGACCCAGGTGTTGCTCCTCTACCCCACAGTTCCCCACTGCATGGGCTGCATCACTGAGCAGGAGGGGTGGGCAGGGCAGAGGCTGCTGAGGACCAGCCGGGCCAGAGCAGCCCAGCAACTACAGGGGGCAAGTGGGATGAGCTGCGGTGTGGCAAGGCAGACTGTGAGGAGAGGCAGGATGGGGTAAGACCCTGTTTCAGTCAGCCTTGCCTGCTCTGGCTGGCATGTGGACCTGGGAGCACTCCAGGAGGCTGTCACTGTTTGTCAAGCATGAAGACTGCTAGAAGGAGCCCCAGCTGCTGTTCTGTGGGACCAGAGGTTTTGGTCCATTTTCTGTTGGTATAAAGCACCTGAGGATGAGGACCCTGGATAAGAGGTCTGTCTGGCTCAGAGCTCAGGAGGCCCATCTGGTCTCTGCTGGGGTTTTCTCGGCTTTGTGCAGCAAGTTGTGTGTGTCAGGTGGCTGTGCTGACAAGAGTACACTCTGTAGAACCAACCAGGTAATGTGACAGCCATGTGATGTGATGAAAATCTGTGGTGAAGCCCGGGGATGGAGCTCAGTGGCACTGTGCCTGCCTTGAAAGTGCAAGGTCCTGAGTTCAATCTCCAGTACCAGAAAAAAAAAGGTGAACGTTTGAATTTTAACAGTTTATTACAGTAAGACACATCACCCTTCACCTCCCTCGTTGGGAACACGCTCATCCCATCATCAGGGCCACTTTCCACAGCAGCTCTGGAGTCCTGCGTGTCTTAGCTGTGCCTCATGACCGTCTGCATGTACAGAATCAACATTTCCCTCTCACAGTCATTTTAACTCTGGGGAAGAGGGAGAAGCCACATGGAGCCAGATCCGGTAGATAAGATGGAGAATTCAGTGTGTTTTTATGAGCTACCTTTCCATTGGATGGTGCTCAGGTGTAATTTTGACAACATCCTGTAAAGACATGTGAAGCAGAACTTCTGAAGCTGCTCCAGAAAGTGGCAGACCACTGGGATGTTAAGTCTTACTGTAATTAGAAAATGTTTCATTGTTTATTATTATATTTAATGGTAGCAAAGTCTTATTATAGGTAGGCAAATACAGGCTCTTGCAGAGGGCAAGTAAAAGTGGGCAAAAAACTGCACCCCACAGTATAAGGCCGGGCCATCTATGCACCAGTATAGCGTCTAAAGAACTGCTAAACACTACTTTAATTACTGGTTCATTTCTTGAGACATTGTCTCACTGTATAGTTTAGGCTGCTAGCGATTCCGTGAGCCCCATGCCAGAGCACTGTTCTCCATCACCCCGTGTGTCAGTCCTACCCAGGGCAGCGACCTGACCCACGGAGACAGGCCCAGTTCCAGCTCCCAGCCCCTCCCAACACCACCAACCAAGGGGCCACGCCTGGTGGCCCACGCCAGCCACAAGCAAACTGCAGCACTAGGTCAGAGGGAAGGTGATCTGGATTGGCCCCAGTGTCCCTCCAGCTCCTGCAGAGGAAACCACGGCCCCCTCCCCCCCTAGTTCCCTCGTCTGCACCTCCCAAGGTGTTTGCTAGACAGGCAGAGGGTGGTATGGGCGGGGCTGCGCACGCGCACAGGCCTCACGGGGACGGAGGCAGAGGCGCAGCTCTGGGCCTCCTCCAGAAATTGCGCGGGGCTCCGGCAGCAGCAAACCATGCTGCTGGCCATCTGCCTGGGAGAGCCCTGCAGATCTTCACGGTGCGGGAGGGGAGCCCTGGCAGCCCAGGTTGGGCAAAGTCTAGCACATTAGCACCTGGCAGGAGGTCCTGGCCAGCTAGCTTGCTTCAACCCCTATGTGCCTACAGCCCTTGCCCACAAGTATCTTTGAGCAGGTTTTTTGTAGTTGTCATAGGTCAGGGCTCACCCATGTGTGGGCTGGGGCTGTATGTAGGGAAGGCATGGTGACACCCAGACTCCACAGAAAGTTCGAGAAATGAAAAGCTCCCTCCATGGAGCGCATGCCCTGGGGAGGCTGCAAAAGGCTCTAGGCTGGGCCCCAGATTTCAGGGTTCCTGAAGAAACTGGCTATCTGCACTTCTGCACATACACCTCTGGGCCATTCCTACTGGAGAGGATGAAGTGTTGTGGCTGAGAGCCGATGTCCAGGAGGCGCTGGGTTTGTTTCTACTCAGGGGCCCACAGAGGGCGGCCCAAAGCCCTGGGTCCTTCTCATCTGAGTCCACAGACGCAGCCGCCCCTGCCCAGCTCCTCAGCCCAGCCCCACTTTGCTCAGCAGTTCCAGGCGGGGCCTGCCACCTCAGCAACACTGTACAAGGGAGTCACGGGGATTAGGGTCAGCGAGCTTAGTCCGCAGCTCGTGGCCTGCAGGCCCTGCCGGGGAGAGCTGGCGCCCACAGTTCATGTCGGGCCTAGTCCTAAGCAGCTCCCTGTGTTCCATTGACTGTACCCCCTCCCCAGCTCGGAAGCTTTCTCTACGGCTATGGAGCTTCTGGGCCAACACTGGGGTCACCACTGGCCGCATGGGAACTTCACTCCGTTGTCCTTTTTGGAAAGCACGGGTGAGGCTGTCACAACCCCTCTCCTCCCTGGCCGCCAGGGGGTGCTGGCTGCCAGTGTCGCTGAATCCTGAGCGAGAGGCAAAGCCACAGATCCGCCCTGGGAACTCGAGGAGGGGAGCTCATGTCTAGGCTTGCGTAGGGGACTCCGAACAAACAAGGGCCACAGGCATTAAAAAGCTTAACAGTATGCGTTTATTTTATTTTATAGAGCCATGTTACACATGCTTGGTGCTTCAAACTGAGTTATCAATGTTTTTCTGGATGCAAAGCCATCTGATGCTTGATGCGGATGCCTTAAATACTATAATAATTCTGCACTTATGATCTATGAGCTAAGGAAAAACCAAGGACAATCCAGAAATGGCAAAGAATACTTAAGAAAAAGATGAACATAAAAGTAGAAAACGATGAACATGAGATACAATGCTACGTCCTTGAGCCAAGGCCTTCCCGGTTACCAGGAAGCGCATCTGTGAAGAGCAGAGCCCAACGGGAGCTGATATGGTGGAAACCAAGGCTGGCTGCTAGCATGAGGCACCCAGCCGGGGCGGCAGCGGACCCAGGGGAGCTCCCACCCCAGGTATAGAGATGTTTCCTAGACATCCGCTATCCAGGACACTGGCAAGGAGTGGAGGGCCCAGGGCAACTCTTCCTTGCACCCATATAGGGGAGGTCTGATGTGACAATTGCCCTGACGCCAACAGTTTCAATGTTTCTTCCCACTCTGTACGGGCTGAGCTGGTGGGCCACCACTGCAAGTTTCTGCATCATCCCGGCAGTCTGGCCAAGACTGCCGGCCTCTCAGGCCCGGGAAGGCTGCCGAAAAAAGGCTGCGATGTTAACTTGTACTCTCCCTGTCTGGTGTGCTCACCTCAACACGGCCCAGGCTGGAAGGAGCACGAGGTCAGTAGCAGGGTGAAACAGGCTTACCAGTCCATTGCACACTGCCGTGACTCAAGTGCGACTGCCAAGGCGCGAGGTGCCTGCAGCAAATGGCAGGCACCACAGGGGCGGCCAGGGTGGTGAGCAGGCACGCAGGGAACCCTGCCTTCCCACTGCTTAGGCCTCCGCTCTGGAGATGCTGCAATCACCCTAGTGCCAAGGGAGCCAGGGCAGAGGGATGCAGTCAGGCAGAGCCCGAGGCAACTCAAGGCCAGGAAAGGGGTTGGCCACATCAGGTCCCAGGAAAGCAAGAAGAAACCCTGGCATGGGCCGGACACTGAGGGCTACATGACAGCAGCAGCTCCATGGCGTTTTCTGATTTCTGGCTCCTCTGCTGTCTACTAATCTAATGCCAAGATATTACTGAGTGAGACTGAACTGAACTGAACTTCCTAGGCCAGAAGGTCTCCAGGTCACCGTAGGGTCAGAGACAGGATGTGACAGGCTGTCTACAGTGAAAGTGGGATTAGCATTTCTATTTTAAACCCTTTAGGGGCCAGGCAGGCTCTCCCTTGTGCAACCCCTGCCGTGAGACTGGCCGGAGGTTCCTTATGGTAGGTGAGCTCTGCTCAGTGGATGGAGGGTGCGGGCAGCAACTGATCGATCCGTTGGAAGCCCAGACCAGGAACACTGTCCTTCCAAGCACTCCCACTCAACCCCAAGTCTCACCTCTCTGTGAAGAAGCAGACTGGCCTGTTCTGGAGACAGGCCAGGACACACGCACAGGGCCTCACATCCTCACATTTAGCCAATCAAACCTCCATGTGAATATCAACTAGGAAAAGAAAACCCTCAACTCTGCAGGCCTTGCGTCTAGGCAAAGCAAACACCATGAGACCAACAGCATGAACTCAGTCACCTTGAAACACAAATGTCACTCTGGAGTGAGTTCTTTACACAAATATGGCCCCCATGCCCCACTACCAAAGAGGGGGTAAAGAGCAAGAAATTCAAAAATAGAAAACAACATCTTCTTAGGTGTAAACTTATCCTCTGGAGTTTTTACATTATATATGCTAGAAACATGCATTTATTTCTGCTCAGATGTAAGAAAATATGTCTATTAGCATTACTTATAAACCAGGTTAATTCTCAAGACAATGGAATCACTGTTAGAACACATCTCAAAATTTCAGTTAATATCTTCAACAAAATTATAAATCCTATCAAGCAAGGTGGGTCTAGGTGAAACCCAGTGAGAAAGAACTACCTCTACCTGACAGTTACTACTCTCCTGCACTACTGCTGTAGACAAAAACTTGCTAAGTTTACACTGAATCCCAAGTTAAAGTCTTCTTAGAAGTTAACTCTGCAGACCAAGAGAAGATGGGAACAGAAAAAGGAAAGGGTGACAATGACTCCAAGCAGACAGCAAAGGGCAGAAGAAATGACCAAGTGCATCCCCCACAGGATAAAGGCACAGAAGAGGGACCCAGGTCCACGCAGGAGCCTGTTCCCTGCAGGTCACAGGTCATGGTGTGTCTCCCAGGGCTGCTGCCAGGGCCAGGCTCCAGAGCACTAAGTGCTGTGTACAGGCGATTTGGCCGTGTCCCTAATCACAGTCACAGCCTCTTGAGTGGCATCTCAATGCAGCACAGGGCCTGCTCCACCTGGTGGAGAGGGGAGGTGTGGGCGGGTCCAGGAGGGCATCAGTGGAACCTTGCCAAGAGTGGCCGGTGCACATGGGCACTGTGGGCTTACCTCTCTCCTGCCTGTCAGAGTACAGCTGGGGTCTTCACATCACCTCAGTTCAAAACTACTCAACAGATAACAGATTCTGGGTAAATAAAAATATCTGAAGCTGAAGTTCTCTCTTGTGACTCAGAAGGCACTTCAGATTCCACAGAATCGCAGGGCCACTGTCGTGAGGTCACTGACCCTCCTGGGTGAGAAACTGGAAGAATCAGGCTGCAGTGCTGGGCTGGATGGCATCCTGGCCTTTGTAAAGAAACCTGCCATGAGCTAGGTTGTCATCTACCTCGCAGAGTCTAGCATTCAGTGCAGAAGACAGGCGATGTGTTTGCATTTAGAATAAACGGGATTCTGCTGTACCATGGCAGTTTATTCTCCACAAGTCTGATATTTGATCCTAAGTAAAATTCAGAAATAAGAACCATACATACAAGAGGCCACAAAATGAGAGGTCAAGTACTCACTGAGTACAATTTCCTAGGAATCTAATCACCTTACCAATGTGTACTCAGTGTCCATTTAGAAGCGTGAAATTGTGCTACTGGCGCTCAATTGCCACATTTACTAGCATTTAACTAGGGCTCCACTAAGGTGGAGAAACAAGGGCTCTCAAACTAGATAACCAAGCGCTGTTGTCTCCTCTTGGACAAGCCAAGAACCCCCGGGAGCTGCCTTTGCAGGCAGCCTGAGCAATGTAAGGAAGGCCTGGTCTTCCTCTGTGTGTACCCAAGGACGGGTGGCACCTTACCTTGGGAAGGGCTCGGGCCATCAAAAATGCTGCGCTGCCAACCCAGCTGGGGAAGTGGAAGCCCAGTCTATCCCCACCGCCCAGCCTGGGTACTGAGGTAGTTCCTTCCCGTGGGTGCCTGTTCCTGCAGAATTCAATGTGAAGGGGCACTGAAGTACCCATGCATCACTTTAGCCAAGAGTCACTGTAACTGAGTGCAAAATAAAGGAAACTTGAGTTGCTTTATTTAACTTCCAATTTCTGGGAGGCTCAAGAATTTAAGTATTCTAGACAACAGAAGAAAATAAGACTGTGCTTACAGATCTTTTTCTGCCATACTCTTTCTTCAGGATCGCTGTTTTATTGTCGCCCTTTCTGTTACATGGGATGTACACGTCAGGTGTTAAAAGGTACAATACATTCTACAACTGAGCACCACTTTCTGTAACCAAACAGGCAAAGAAATTACACTGAACATCAGCATCTGGCAGTATTTTTTTGGAAAAAAAAAAAGTGACTAAAATGGGTTTAAATTGATTAACACTATTAAATCACATCTAATATTTTGATACTACATGATTCAATACAGCTATACGATACAATTATACAAAATGTGTTAACATCAAAGAATACAACCAAAATTAAGATAGCAAACAAAACCTATATAACTTTTTTTGTACAGGAAAATACTTTTGAAGTATGCATGTAACTGCCCATTCTTTTAAAGAAAATCTACTGCAAGCAAAGTTATCAACCTCCAGAAAAAATCACACATCGCATTACTAAGCATATCCCCAAAAAGTGTACAATATGCACACTTGGAAAATACAAAATTAAAAAAATTGTAAGCAACAGGTGAGCTTCATATTTATAAGAATGTGAAAAGAAGTCCCATTTTTAGCACTGTTGTATAAAGAATTGTCTTTTGATGCGAAGTTCATGAATTGTCCTCCTGCTGGGGACCACACTTTACAAAAACACCGTGTTTTTGAAACGAGATTACAGAGCAAGATAGAGCATCTTAGCAATGTCATCTTATTAAAGTTTCTTTTTAAATTTTTACTACTTTATCAAAACAAGTCCCTTAGGTGTGTAGGATTCATTTTTAAAATTCTTCCTAGAAATAATATACAAAGGAGAGGCATATTTATTCCCAATCCCACTCCTGGAAGATGCTTCCTGTGGCTGAGAAGGGTCTTCTCTCTTCTTTTCACTGGTTGTTTTTGGCCTTAGCGTGTGTTAAGATGTGAGATTTCAGGTTAGTTGACTGAGCAAACTTCTTATTACAGCCATCGAAGGGGCACACATAGGGCCTGTCTCCGGTATGGATTCGCACATGTGTGCGCAAATTGAAGTCCAGTGAAAAGCGTTTTCCGCAGCCTTCGAATGTGCACTGTCGAGGAAAGACCAGACATCAGCCCACTCAGCAGCGCACCCGTGCTCTGAGCCGGTGGCTCCCCACTCCTCTGGTGGCATGTTAGTAAATGTGCTTCCTCTCTGCCCTAGCTACAGAACTTTCTGGATCTCTTCTAGAATTCCGGAGCAGAACTGTGTGTGTGCCAAACAAGCCCTTAAGGTCCCTCACAAATCTGACAGACACCCCAAGAGAAACCCCTGGCAGGTCAGGGGAATCCTCCTGGCAGTTAAGGGCCCTGTACTCTGTAAATAGTCCCAACAGTCCGACAGAAATCATAAGCAAGTTTTCTGGCGTTAACTGTCATATAAGGAAATTAGATTTATTAGTTCTGCTACTTGGTTTGATAATCTAAAAACAAAGCCAAATATTACCTTTACTTATTATAGTACATTTCTAAAAGTTCTCTGTCAACTAGTAACTCAGTATGCTACTACCAAAAGTCAATTACTACACTCCATCGTGAATGCATCTTCAAATTAAGTTCTAGGCTTTTCCTGAAATCCCTCTTCCCGCTGCAGCTGCCACAGTAGACACCACCAACACTCACATTCGCACCCACCACCACCTGGACTGTGTGCAGAGAGCGGAGGGCCTGGGCAGCCCTGGTGCTGTGAGCACAATGGTGGTTCCCAATGCAGGATGGACGGCAAAGCAGGGCAGGGGCGGGTGGGACAGCGACCCTACCTGAAAGGGCTTCTCTCCAGTATGAACCAGCTGGTGTCGCTTTAGCTTTGAGCTCTCAACAAAAGCTTTGCCACATTCTGCACAGACGTGGACTCGGGGGCCGTGGGTGTGCAGATGTTTTCTCATAGCAGAGTTATCCCTGAACATCTTTGTGCAGCCCTTGAAACAGAGAAAGTAGCTTAGTGGTCCACACTGAAGATGGAAAAGGACTCAACCACTTAACAGCCCTTACATACCACAGCCAGCCAAACCCCTCCCCAGCCCCCCTATTTAACCTGACTAGCATTACAGAACATGACAGGAACAGACAGCTGAGAAAGGCCTTATCTGATGCAAACCCATGGTTTACAGATGAGGAAACTGAGGCTTAGAGAAGTCCTGAGGAAGACTTGCCCAAGGTCACACTACCAGCAGTAGCCAAGCTGGGAGAAGAACCCAGCACCCCGGCTTCCAGCTACACCACAGCCACCTTGCCCAGCTACATCCCCCAGATGAAGTAACAGAAGCACTGAGAAATAAACGGAGTTAAAATGACGGTAGTCCACCACTACCTTTGGTGGGCCCCATATTCTGTGCTGCAACAATGGGCTGTCATTCTCCATCGCCTACTGTTCCCTCTTCTCTCTTTGCCTCTTTCCCCCTCTTGACAGAGAAAGAAGCAAGAGGGTCTCCAAGGAATGGCAACTACAGAAGAAATTTATTTTGTGAGACACCAGGAAAAGGAAGAGGCAGGCAAAGCGATACCAGGACGGGGGAGGCAGATGGATGTGGCGCCCGAAATTGTCCTCAACAATTTCTTCTGCAGTTGTTGCCCAGGATGGAGTGAATGGGAAATGGTAAGACAGCATGACAGAAGGACAGCACCGGGCACCACCAGACAGCTTCACAGGCAAGAGGGGAAGCCAGCTTTTCACCTGGACCTCATGGTTTGTTTCCATTGACAAGATGGAATTTTCAAAAATTAAATGGGAAGAGGAATATACAGAGAAGCTAAAGAGATGACAGGCACTTAAGGCATAACTGTTTTCAAATGCTTATTTTTGGCCTCAATGGAGATCATTTCTCACCTCAAAACCTCAACATAAAAAAAAAGGCATTAAAGAAGAACCCCAAAACCTGAGAATGCCTAGCTTTTATAGGGGCAATTCGGTGTAACTAAATTAATCCTTCTCCGACTGCCAATTTTTAGAAATTCTTTATTTCATAATTTTGCCTTTACTTCTCTGCACCTGTTTGACACTTTTTCTGTTTTAGATCCAATTAAGTTTGAAAACAGATCCCAACTGATAACTTAAAGTACTTTTTAGGGTTTCACTTTATTTTTTAAATGAACTACATTTGAAAACAATTAAGTGCCCTTCTTATAACACATAATTAACAAGGTAAGAAAATTGTGAAGGAAACTGAGAAATCTTTATTTACCTGGCTTATTTTAGCTAAAATTTCCAATTCCAGTGAATACATGTTCTCTTAAAGGTACACAGGTGAACCACACCCAATGTCTTAAGACTTACTATTGACTAAAAAATAAAGTCAGTCCTAACAAGACAATAATTAAAATAGAAACACTAGCTCCCTACAGTAATATCATTTTATAGAATTTTTTACAGTGTCTTTTACTGAGCAACAAAACTTAAGTCTCTTGAATTAGAAACCAAAGACTGTATTTCCTTACTTTATTTTGATGTGGTGATAAAAGTGCAAATTTCTCATAGCTCTCTATAACTTCATTAACAGCTTAATGAGCACGCCCCTAGCATTACTTACTTTATGAGGGCAAGCTATTGTTCTTGGAGCATCATCTTCTTTAATTTTTCTTGGCTTCATTCTTATCAAAACAAAAGAGAGGAGAGAGAGAGATTTGTAGGAGTGGATACACTCAGCTGGCAGAAGTCATGCAGCCCCTACAGCGCTCTCCTTCCGCACTCAGAACTGAGCACTTCGGAAGGAGAGGGCTGAGGACCGCGATGTGCCCTTCCAGCTTCCCAGGCAAGGACGCCATGGCTCAGAGCCAATAAGCTGGTGCAGCTCAGGCTGGCACAGTGGTCTGTGGGATTCAGAGGGCTGTTCTTTCCTCTAACCCCTCTTAAAAAATTCAAAGATCAACTCTGTCCAGACAACCACTGCTCTGGGCCCTTGGTGGGAAGTAGGGCAAGGAACCCAAGAGCAGGTGCTGCAATGACAAAGGTACCTAACAAAAGGGGGCAGTGATCATGGAGTGTCTCAAAAACACACACCTCTATACAACTGCTCACACACACAGGCACACAATGGGTCCACTTTATACTGGTATGAATGATCTTTAAGATACATCATTTTTAAAAAGTGCTTATTTTGTATAGTTCTTTTTAAACAATTCTTTATATATGTAAAAGTATTACATAGCTCTCAAAAATGCCAGCCACGTCTGTGATCCTTGTTACTCAAAACACTGAGGAAGGAGGATCAAAGTTTCAGTCCAGCGTGGGCAACTCGAGACTCTACTATAAAGAAAGCTCTCAAGGGAAACAGCAAACTGTCAGCATGGTTACTGCCGGGGGCCAGCAGATGGGCAGCACACCGTTTTGCTTCTAATCTGCTATTTCTGCTGGTGGGACAGAGAGACCAGTCACCTATCTGGCCCTGCTTCTGCTGGCAATGGAAGCTTGCCTAGTGCCAGTGCCTGGCCTGGGGAAGCCCTGTGTGAAAGCATGCTCCAGGAAGCTCGCTAACCTGTTCCTTCTCCCACTGCCACGGTCACTGAACATCACCGAATACTTTCTCTCCAAATTGTCCCTCAGGTGCTGTGTTTAACAGAGGGAGTCTATAAAATTAAAAGTTGCTAGAAAAACTTATAAAAGAACATTCAAATTTCTGTAATGGACTTTATTTTTGTTCCCGGTTCCACCACCTTATACCCATCCATTGGGGTTGATAATAATTAAACAAGTCAGTCATCCCTTAATAGTAAAAGCTGAATTTACCATCACCCTTTTATAAATTCAAAAATTATTTGTCACCTTTCAGTTTGCAAAGGCCCTGACAATATTGGTCATTTTTTAAAAATCCTGGGTCCTTACACTAAGAAACCTTGAGTTTGTTCGAGATTATAAACCAACCTAGTGGCACATGCCTGCAACCCCAGCCCTGAGGAGCCGAGGCAAAAGGATCACAAGTTCAAGTCCAACCTGGGCTACTTAGTGGGTCTAAATACAAAATAAAAAGGGCTGCAGATACAGCTCACTGTGAAGGCTCTGGGTTTCATCCTCAGTAACAGGGAAAAAAAAACCCTGCACACATTTCCACTTTAAATTCTCTGGGAACATTTTCAGTGTGGCATATTCTCCCGTATCAACTTCTACACCCTCATTCTTTCTCTTAGTTGTTTATAGGGCCCTGAAGCAGCCTTGGTTGTCTTCAATACTGGTAAATCCTTAGGAACTAAGCTCACAGGCTGGGTAGGAGTTTGGGGTCACTGCGCCACCTGGAGGTGAGATCAGGGTCAAAACCACATGACTCCTGAAACCATTAAGTATTAATATACACTTTTTCTGGTACCAGGAATTGAACTCAGGACCTTTCACTTACCAGGTACATGTGGCACCACTGAGCTACATCCCCAGTATTGATAATCTTTAAATGTTATGGTCCAATCTTCCCAGTAAAGAATATTTACAAAATTCCACCTAAATGCTGTGTGAACTGTGATGAACACACAATTGTTTTCCCCAATTGTGCAGACCGATACATATGTAGGAAGGGGTGAATTTACTCTATGTGAACTACCGCAATAAAAATGACGTAGAAAAAGTCCTCAGTGTTTACTTATTTATTCCTAGAAATGTTAAATCATTTCAAATACATACAAGGCTGCAGTCCCATGTATCACTTATCCAATTCTGGAAGATTTGTTTGAGATTTTTTTCTCCCTTAAATACCGTTTTTTAAAATGTATGTCGATATTTAAAAGTCTAATTCAATTTAGAATTTAAAGCCCATTTCACTGGACAAACATCCTTGGACCCAAGGAGTTCACAGGAATCCTAAATGCAGCCACTCTTAATTAAGCTCCTCGGTACATGTCTTTCACTTACAAAATGGCCATTTTCCCCCCAAAAGGGACACTTAGGTTCAAAGTGTCGTGTACATGAGGACTAACACCACACACTACTGCTCAGGTTATCTTCTGACCCTCCCTACTACTCAAAAGGGACTCGAGTGAGTTCCCATCTGCTGACCGTGCGACTTCAGGCACCCAGAACAATGAGGACAACAGCACAGGCATCACGAGTGAGCAAGACGGGATGGGATGTGTGACATGGAGCTGACTCCTACTAGCTGCACGACCTTGAGCAAGCCACGCAACTCCTCAGCCTCGGTTTCTTACTCTGTAAACAGGTGCGATGCTCCCTACTTAGAGAGCTGTGAGGATAAAAGATGGCACGTGTAAGTAGTTGGGAACCGACAACTACTATGACTGTTGACAGTGTGTTAATTTGGCCTAGTTAAATACAAGTTCATTCTGCAGTAAAACCACCTTGTAAGCTACAAAGTTGAATGGCACAGGCAGAATGGTAGCCCTCAGTAGCAGCTGTGTCCCGGCTGTAAAGCTAGATGCCAGAGCAAGCTAGCCTGACTAACTTACACTGCGCATGTCGTGTCCCAGACAGAGGCAGGATTTCCTAACGGGAATTTGCCTCTCTTCTCACAACCAACTTAGGCAGCTCTGGGACTGGCACCCCCAACGCGGAGCAGTGCTGGTCAGGATTCATTCCCATGACTGCTACAATCTCACACACCACCCATCACCCTTCTTCATGCAAAGATAGTAAGTCATCTTAAGGCAGATAAGACAAATCTGTTCAATAATCTAGACATTAACAGTACACCTCTGTGTGATGCTATCATTCCATGATCTGATTTTATTTTTTATTAAAAATTACCATTAGGACCAGGGACTTAGCTCAGTGGTTCTAGTGTCTGCCTTGCAAGCACAAGACTCACACCCACCAGCAATAAGCACCACACCCACACAATGACAGGCGTGGTGGGTCATGCCTGTAATCCGAGCACTCAGGAGGCAGATTTGAGGCTGTCTTGGGCTAGCATGAACTACAAAGTGAGGCGCTGTCTCAAAAAAATCAAACAAAAAAAATTACACTTCTGGTCGACTCTTGTGGGGCCTCCAGAAAATCCTATTCAACTGTCATACACATTCTCAAGATGTGAAGCCATTGGCATAACAGGCCCAGGCTCAATCATCTCTTCCCCACCACCATTGGCCACAGATGTTCCTGATAATAGTCTTCACAAGGTACTGCGCAAAGTGGGGCTGAGTGAGTCCTACCTTTTACTCACCTCACTGCCCCGCCCCTGCCCCCTCACCTTTACCATCACCTGTCAAAAAATGAAATCTTTTTTTTTTTTTTTTAGGTTTTTTTGAGACAGGCTCTCGCTTTGTGGTTCAGGCTGGCCCTGAGCTCAGCCTCAAACTCACATCACAATCCTCCTGCCTCTGCCTCCCAAGTGCTGGGATTACAGGCGTGAGCCACCACGCCCGGCACTGTGCTATGTGGTACTGGTTGCTGCTGGGTGTGAGTCTCCACACCCAGTATTGTTATGTGGTTACTGGAGAATCGAACCCGAGTCCTTGTGCTTGCAAGACAGGCGCCGGAACCTCTGAGCTAACTCCCCGGCCCTAAATCTTTTTTTTTTTGGTGGTTCTGGGGTAAAACTCAAGGCTTTACACCATGCCAGGCAAGTGCTCTATCACTGATTGAGCTGTGTTCCCAGCCTCGAAGAAATCAATCTCTATGATTGATCATAAAGGAAAATGAGAGTTATGATTATGCAAGTGCTTACAGTGTGCTGGACTGAACTTCCAGCTCTCCAAGTCCATCACAGCAGCTGTAAGCACCAGACTTCCTGGAGTCAGACCCATGGAGTCCACTTTCCACAGTGCCAGAAAACTGCCCTGCAGCCCTTCTCACTGACTTCTGTGTTTCCTTCACCATCAAGCTTCTTACTCATTCTACCCACTGCTAAGGAGTCACTTTTCCTGAGGCAATCCTTTGCTTTTCTTCCTTCATACTAGGCAAATGCCCTAGCATTAAACCACACCTCCAGGCCTTGAGGAAACTCACAGTCCACTTCACTCAGACTTCTATACTGAAGTCTCTTCCTGATGTTCATTCTCACTTTGTTATGGAGCATCCTCAAGAAGTATACCCAGCTGGGTACTGTGGCAAATACCTATAATCCCAACTACTTGGGAGGCTGAGGCAGGAGAATACTTGGTCCCAGCCTGGGCAGTACAGCAAAGTTCTATCTCAAAAGAACCCTTGCATGCATGCATGTATGTATGTATATGGGCTGGGGATGTAGCTCAGGGATAGAGCACTTGCCTAGGATATACAACGTCTGTGTTTAATCCCCAATGCCACAAAGTAAAATTTTAGTTGTTATTTGCCATACCAGGATTGAACTCAGGACTGTGTACTTAGAAGGCAGGCAGCGGCACCTTTGAGCCAAACCCCTGGCTCATATTAATTATTATTTTTGAAACAGAGTCTCCCTATGTAGTGCAGGCTGGCCCAAGTTGGGCTCAAACTCCTGATAATCCTCCTGCTGGGATAATCCTCCTCTAGTACTAGGATTCCAAGGTGCACCATCATATCTAGCTCCTACGAGAAAGCTCTAGAGTTCAGAGGCAGAGAGGGCAGGTCACTTCTGAGTGCTCCATGTGCTGGTCTTTCTCATCAGAAAATTGGGGGTGGAGAGAGCAAGCACACCTAATCAGCTGCCCTGGTTCTGCTGCGTGACTGAGAAGTGCCAAGGTCACTGACACCTAAGAATCTGTACCACTCGACCAGGTTTTTCCCAGCACATAAGCAAGATTTTACATCTCCCTCTCCTGGTTCAGGAAACACCTTCCCTGGCTGTCTCCATGCTGTACTTGTGAGCCTCCTCCTTCCAATGATGCCCCTATTCTTGCTGGTTCCTCTAACTCTACATACATGTTTCTATATCCCTTTCAATACCAAGGTCTACCACCAAATATTGCCTCTCCAAAACTCCAACTGAATCTTTTTTCTGGGGGACACAAGTCTTGCTTGTATTATAATTCAGGCTGGCCTCAAACTCACAGTGTTCTTTCTGCCTCAGTCTCCTGCCTGCTGGGATTACAGTGTATGCCACCATGCCTGGCCAAAACTTTCTAATTTTCCTGGTCACTCAAGGATGGAAAGTGTATGTCAACTTTTAATTCTCAACTTTTTTGCTTTCCTGCCCATTCCCCCAACAAAAGTTGACTTGCTCCCAAATTGCTGTTTCTTGTCATTTCTACATTTAGTCCCTTACTGTCTCACTGCTGCAATTCTAGCTGACCTACCTCATGTCCTGACTGTACCTACACCAATTCAGCCTAACACAATTACAAAGTTCTTCAGTGAAGAGGTTATTACCCAGCCTCCTCCCCTTCCCCCTTCCCACACATGCCAGGCAAATACTCTGGTATTTACTCAAACACTGAGTTGGAGTTATATCACTAGTCCCTTTTACTCCTTTAAGACAAGGTCTCACTAAACTGCTGCAGCTGGCCTTGAACGTGTGATCCTCCTGCCTCAGCCTCCCAAGTAACTAGGATTCCAGGCATGTACCACCATGCCTAGTCCAACTATCTATTGCCTAAAAACTGGCCATGTACTTTGGGCCAATATTCACGAACTTCTATGACCAGCTTCCATTCTCTCTAAATTCCAGCCATTTCCCTAAAGAACCCCCGTTCCAGGCAAGACTGTGCAATGAGTATATGCTTTTCTACTGTGCTGTGCTGTGCTAGGCCCACTGTGGAAGCCACACTCCATCTCTACCTATCAAAAACTGCCCTCCAAGCTTTGACTTCTCTGTCCAAGTATCTTTACTAAATTCTGAGCTTCTATGAGCTAATTTTAAGAAAATACAATATTACACACACTGTGCCAGGTTCAAAGTACTCCAAAAGCACAAGTTCCCTGCCAATTCTTTACTCTATAGATTCAACATTTATCTGGGTGTTTTAGGGGAAGGGCAGTTAATACTTGATCCATGTAATTGTCTTTGAAACGCTAACAGCAACAAAAGCTGGGACAAACATGTAATTATCATTAACAAAATCACAGGCCTTATGGTCATTAAGCCATGACGTATCAGAAATACATTAATGTAGCCAGGCTTGGTATGCACACCTGTAACCCCAGCCCCCAGGAGACAGAGGCAGGGTCATGGCTGAGAGTTCAAGGCCAGACTGAACTATATAGTGGGACCCTATCTCTCACCCCAAAACCACATCTATTCTCCATAGCTGCAGTTTCAGTAAAAAATAAATACAAAGAAAAAAGAGAGAGAGAGAGAGAGAGAGAGAGAGAGAAAGAAAGAAAGAAAGAAAGAAAGAAAGAAAGAAAGAAAGAAAGAAAGAGAGAGAAAGAAAAGGGTGGGGGGCTCCTTTCTAAAGTAACTGAGAAAAACAGAGATTGCAAATGGCAGGAGTTCCCTACTCTATTCTCACTGAGGCCAGAGGAGGAAACCTGGCCTTTCCAGTTCCTCCCTAACTGCTCTGCTCACCGAAGAAAAAACAAAGGTGACCTCTTCATGTGGGCAAGGAAGCCCAAGGCTTCTAACTCCTCCTACCCTTGCATCCATCTCTTGGGCTCTTCCAATCCCTGTTCACCCTCTTCTGCTCTAGAGTTTATTTTATAAATTCCATTTTATTTAAAATTATACCTTTGTGTTTTTTTGTTCTTATAATAAATGCCAAAGAGTACTCAAAAGTAAAATAGGACAAAAAGTAGCAAAGGCTTCCCCGCAGGAGCCTACCCTGCTTTCTGCAGAACATCTACCCAGTGGGTTCACATCTCTCTGACCAAGCAGTCACAGGGCCCTGGCCATAACCTGCTCTGTTCCACTCTTACCAGCTTCAATCAACCAAGCAGCAGGTACTTAACTAAGATGTCCCTTCCTCCCAGGGCCAGCTGGATAACTTAGGGTGGGCCTGTGCCCTCCAGCCTGGCCCAGCCCAGGCAACACATTCAAGCTTAGAAGGCAGCCCAAGAGGCCTGAAGCAGCGTACACATCTCCATCTCAAAACAAACTGTAATTTTATTTACTTCCAAGAATCCAGTTATGGAATTAAGAGTATTTGCCTCATTTCAGTGCCTGCAAGACTCCAAAATGCAGCCACTCAAATTAACAGCAGCTACTACTGCTGTTTTTCTTTTCAGAAGTTTCTGTAGAGAAAGAATACAAACCACCACTGTGACTTGGGCACAGGAAAACACAGCTGTCAGGACTCAAGCACTTTTTATAATGAAAACAAAACAAAACTCTTTAGACTTACCTAGCAAATTCTGCCAGTTGTTTAGGATCTGAGAGGTCAATGCCAGGTATTCCTCCAGGAGGGAGTTTCTTCCCTGTCATATACTCTGAGTAGTCTGGAGGTGAGTTCTCTCCAATGATCTGCTCTTCAACCACTGTTTCATGGTCAATATCTTTTTTTTCATCTGTAATACATCATGAGATTATGTTAGCTAAACACATTTTAAAATCATACAAACTGCTCTCACTACACATGGTCTCATTATGTAGAAGGTTGTTTGTAGTTATGGCTCGAATTCTTAGCCACTATTCATTCTGTCCTAGACCCTTTGAATTCCTGTCTCCATTCACCCATTGTCACTGTCAAGTCCCATGGACATCAGTAGGGTTGCCTTCTCTCTGCGCAGCTATGAGCGTCCTCCATCTTGCCTTCTGGGCCTACCCTGCTGCTAACTGATTAATTTTCAGGTTCCATAGTTTTCCTTCTCCTTCTGAATTCTGCTTTTTTATACCACACACTTCCTGTTAACTACCAATATTTGCTGATGCCAAGTGAAATTTGGTTTCGGAACTTGCACTTCTCCAGCTAATGAGCTCCTCACTCCTTTCAATGTACCACATCTGCTCATCTGCCCTCATTGCCTCTTACTCAGTGAGATCCCAGTGAGTCCAACTACAAGCCCAGCTGTGGGATTAGCCTCGGACCTTCCTCTGCTGGACAGGCAGATTTGTCCAATCTCATCCTAAGTAACCCCAGAGCCTCACTCAAAGCTTACACACACAGTAGACATGTTCCAAGAATGTGGGCCTCTACTTGCAGACCTTTCTAGCATTTCAAGACCAATGGATTAAAAGTGCCATGTCCCAGACCTCCAATCTTCGTGGTGACGTCCCTTTACCTTCTGGGCAAGCCCCGCAGTCCTGTGCTGAGGCTTCATTGTGCATGCCCTGTTTTCCACCTGCCAGCCTGAAGGTAGGTAGTCACAGTTTCCCCAACTGTGCTCTAATTTCCCCTCTTAACCCAGCCTCTTCTACACAGCCTACCTCAAACCTCTCACATTAGAGCCTCAGATCCTAACTTTTTCTGTGAATTTGTAGATTATTTCCTGATAGTCAGTCAGACAGATTCTAAATTACTCTGCTTTGCAATTCTGTTGGCCTTGCCTCGTAAGCAAAAGTGGATGTGTCCAGGGCCAAACACAGACTACTTTGATCCCTAAAGCAGAAAACAGGGCATCGTAATTTTCAGTGCTCAGATTTTCTGCCTCTGTACCAAAATTTTGTTTTGCAATGAGCAAGAATACAAGAGCCATCAAAAGTGTTTACTGGCTTATTCAACTCTTTATATTACCTTTCCACCCATGCTAAAGAGCAAACAAACAAACAAACAAAAAACCAATCGAGGCTTCAAACCAAAATGAAAACAAACCCCTGCAATCAAGCTCCCTCCCAAAAACCACATATAGCTCTCTGAAATTTAGAAGCTAGTTTATGCCGACAGGTTTACTGGACTATGTAAGTGATCATTGTCACAAGCTCCATGACTCAGCAACAAAAAGAATAGAATACAACAATTTAAAACTTTAACAGATTCTCTGTTTTTGCCATTCTTTATTTTAGAAAACAAATCATTACAAGAAATCACAGTTAGCAGGTGATGTTTTACTGAAGGTTTACACATAAGCACTATCTTAATTACTCCATATATCATACCTTAGGAAGCCAGTGGACTTTCAACTTCATTTTACAGAGGAGAAAGCAGAGGTCTTGAAAGGTTAAGTACCCTGCTGGGGTTAACTGCCCAGATCCAAGTGAATATAACCCAGAGACCGATGTGCCCAATGTAGTGTGGCTGCCTCTGGTTAGGAACTAGAAAGAGCACGAGGTTACGATCTATCTACAAATGCAGACTATCCAGCTACCGATGGGCAAAGCCGCCTAAGCGTAAACTAGTAGGACACACTGAATGAATGGGAGAAGTGCCTCAGAATCACTAGCTACAGGGACCAGGGATTTGGCTCAGTGGTTCCGGTGCCTGTCTTCCAAGCGTTAAGGACCTGGGTTCGATCCCCGGTTAACCACATACCCAGCAGCAATCAGTACCACATACTACAGTGCCGGGTGTGGTGGCCCACGCCTGTAATCCCAGCACTCGAGAGGCAGAGACAGAGGCAGGAGGATTGCTGTGATGCAAGTTGGAGGCTGAGCTCAGGGCCAGCCTGAACTATAAAGGGCCAGCCTGAACTATAAAGCGAGATCCTGTCTAAAAAAAAAAAAAAAAAAAAAATCACTAGCTACAAAGGTAGATCTCACACTGCCGCCACCATACACTCCTGGTTCATTCCTTTCCACAAGCCTTTCCCATGCCCTTTCTACCTTTATGAATCTGCCTGTTTTAAATACCTCATGAAGTATTTACCATCCACTAATCAGTTTTCCTTCTATTGTAGCAATAAAAATTCCATTTAATGAATAATATTCTAGGGTCTATAGGATACAAAATCAACAAAAAAAACAACCATAGGAGAAAGGAACCGTAGAAGATGGAAAAGCTTTCCTGTACTCATAGATTAGCAGCACTAGTATTATTAACACAGTCCCATTACCAAACACAATCTGTAGGTTCAGAGCAATCCCATCAGAACCCCAATGACATTGTTCACAGAACTGGAAACCCCTCAAACAAAAAACAACTAATACTCACAGGTAAAGCAACCCTAAACCCTTTCAAATTTGATTTCAAATTATAACACAAAGCCACAGTAACAGAAACAGTATGGCACTGGCACAAAAATAGACACACAGACCAATGGAATAGAAGGCATCAAAACAAACCCACACAACTACAACCATCTGCATCTGGACAAAGAAGCCAAGAACACAGTTAGAAAAAAAGACAGCTCCTTAAACTATGTTGACAAAACTGGACATTCATGTGTAGCACATGCTTACCCTGAATTCACTATGTAGTCCAGACTGGCCTGGCCTTGAACTTGCTATAATTCTCCTGCCTTAGCCTGGCTGCCAGATACTCTTCGGACAAAAGATTACTATATAGAATATCCAAAGACTTCAAACACACACACACACACACACACACACACTCACTCACACTCTCTCTCTCTCAAATAAATGGGGCAAATGAATTTAACAGACACCTCAGGGATATTCAAAGTGAAGCTCCACTGAGATTCCATCTTACCTCGAGAAAATAAAAATAGTAAATGCTGCTGAGGGTGGAAGAGAGGTGGCCTATGGAAACCAGTATGGAGGTCCTTCAAAACTAAAAACAGGGCTACCATGTGACCCAGATAACTACTCCTTGCATAGCCACAACTAAGTTAAACTAGTTTATGTTTACTGCCAAGATAAGGGAACTAGCTTAGGTGCCCACCAACAGATAAATGGACAAATACACATAAACAGTGGCATACTACTTAGCCATAAAGAATAAAAGTTAAGGAAGATAAAAGCCAGACTTACAAAGTACTGGACGTTTTCCTTACAACGTGAAATGTAAATTTTATCTGCCTACAAGTCAGATGCTGACCACAATTTTCTTTTTAAGGATATTTTGAGTTGCTGGGTGTGGTGGCACATTTGTAATTTCAGTACTCGGGAGGCCAGGTCAGCTTGGGCTACACAGTGGACTCAGGATCAGCCTGGATTACACAGAGACCCTGGCTCATAAAATTAAAGACAATTTTTTGAATTGTGCTATTATTAAATGTTTGTAAGTGGAGCAATTTAAGCATTTTTACAAGGTTGTGATGGATATATTAATAGCTTAATTGTAACAATCTGCAATATATATTTCCAAACATGTTGTACACCCTAACTTAAATACATGTAATTTTATCCAATTATACTCAAAAAACTTTTAAAAATAATTTCCAGCTGGGTCCAGTGGTACCTGTCTATAATTCCAGGACTCAAGAGGCTAAAGCAGGAGGATTACAAATTCAAGGCTAGTATGGACTACACAGCAATCCCATCTCAAAACAATAAAATTAAACCAAATATACTATGTGCATAGCATATTTTGTTTACACATTCACTACTTTGGGTTCTTTCTCTTTTTCTCCCCACACTACTCTGGTTGGAACCCAGAGCCCGCTGATCTATATTCCCCGAATTTTAAAATTTGGAGACAGGGCCTTGCTCAATCACCTAGACTGACCTCAGACATGCAATTGTAACCACAGCCATCCACGTGCCACCATGCCAGGCTACACTCGGGTCATTCCTACCTTTCAGGTATTGTCACTGTTGCTGCTGTGCCCCTTGAAGTGCAAATGCACCATCCACTTGCATTAAGCATAGTTATCCTAGAACATAACCTTACTTGTTTATGGATGGTCTAAGGTTCCTTTCCTTTGGAGAGTGCAGAGCTGATTAGCTGTAAGAAAAACAACCCACAAAAACTATCTGGCCCTTTATTTACAGAAATCCTGGTGACACCTGATGTACAAAATAGGATTTTACTTAAAGATGATGGGATTAAGATTCAGTAATTTTTCTACTGGGAAAATTTCTGGCATTGAGTTTACTAAACAGGATTTACTATCTAGTAACACATTTTCAGCAGGCCTTTAAAACAATACAGCTTGATCTTGGGAATGAATGAACATGGCTAGGTAAAGAATCAGGTATGATATGTTTCTTGGAGGATAGGGTCACTTGTGCACTGGACACACAAATGTAGGGGGCAGAAACCACCAACAGACACCTAGTAGACTGCATTAATTACCAAAGAGAATACAAAAGAGTAACTATTTTAAGAGAAACAGAGAGAAGGTGTGATAGTGCAGCCTGTAATCCCAGCACTTGAGAGGTTGAGGCAGAAGGATCACTGGGAGTTCAAGGTCAGCCCTATAATCCCAGCACTTGAGAGGCTGAGGCAGAACGATCACTGGAAGTTCAAGGTCAGATACACAGAGAGTTTAAGACTGGCCTGAACTACACAGTGAGACCCTGGTTCAAAAACAAAACAATGAGTACAGAGGGAGGGCTCAGACCTGAAATCCCACAAGTCTAATACTGAAGGATTGAGGATCACTGCAAAAGGAGCCTGAAAAAAATCTACCCAGAGGGTGACAGTTCCACCCAGTGGGCCAAAGTGACATCTGTCTTCCAAGCATAGGCAAGGGCAGAGGGTTAGCTTTGCTCATCACCACGCCCACACACTTGAGCACTGTCAATGACATTGATCTAAGTCTGAATTCCTGCTGTTACCTTTTCATTACAGTCTGCCCAAAATGTATATACTTCAGTAGTTTACTGTACTAACACATGCCTGGGAGACAAAGGCCACTTTGAGCACCGTCTTGTAACTGTAGAGGCCAAAAGTAAGTTTTATTAATTTCATGATGTCTCAATAAATTTAGTACTAAAATATTTATACAACTTTTTCTTTTCCTCATACATACCTTTTTTTGGTGGATTCTGTATTTAAGCTTCATACTATTACAGTTTTAACAGGTTAAGACTCAGTGTCTTAAGCGTCTGATATCAGGCACAGATATGACCCTATAGCACTTGTACTGGCTGTCCCCCCTGGAATTATTTAGTATACTCCTTGAAACTAGTACACAGGAATAGTGAATAGGAT
>PVIR01005222.1:0-73585 GCA_004026965.1 Petromus typicus
CATTGATATTTCACATATTCCTTCTTTCCTTTTTTCTTATCATTCTTCCTATATATTCCCATGATAGATTAAGCCACATTTTTTGTAATTGTCTTACAGTTCTTAAATATCCTGGGGTCTTTTTTCAGTCTTCTCATCTTTGGTTTTCAGTGTTGGAAATTTTTATCGACTCACCCTTGAGCTCATAATTTTCTGTCAGTCACATCCGGTCTACATATAAACTTATATTTTTCATTTTGTCATATAATTTTTTAATCTGTAGAACTTCTTTTGATTCAGTCTTAGAGTTTCCCCTTTTCTATTTATGTTATTCATCTGTTTGCATCGTATCTACTTTTTTCATTAAAATCTTTATCATATTAATCAGAGTTGTTTTAAATTCTCCATCTACTTCCAGTCCCTTATATCTTCCTCTGGTTCTGTTATTGTTTTTTCTCTATGTTGATCACATTGTATGGCTCCCTAAATTTTAAATAAATGGATGGATAGATAAATGAGTAAAGGAATGAATGGTTTAAGTACATTTTTAGATTGTAGGCTTCTTTAGAGTAGTAGTTGATTCTTGGACTGCTATTCTAAGCACTTCTACGAATATAATTTCTGCAGTCTTGCTTTGAGTGTATGTAATGGCATCTTGCTGTTTACCAAATATATTTCCTATATGTTACACTAAGAAAGAGATTTAAAATCATATATTGTTTTTGAAGACTGCCAATCCAGCTGTGAGTTACTTTTTTTGGTTAAAAAAAAAAGCATTTGAAAATTCAGGGTTTAAATAGACATCTCTTTAAAATTTGAATGAATTTCAATGTTCCTGATTATATGTGGAACAAAAGAAAAAAATATTTTGTGCAGAAAAATTACTCAATATTAAAACACTTAGTCCACAGCAATTATTTAAGGGGAATGATGTCCTATTACTTTAGTTTCTCTTGCTTGAACTAGAACTTTAAAAATTGCTATTTTCAGTGCATAAAGAGTGTAGCAAATTTTCACAGCTGTTATCCTAAATGAATCTTTTTTTTTTTAAGTTCAAGTAGCTTTTTTGAGAAAAGCTTTTGATTTTTTGTTTACATTTTAATGTCCAGATCTCCTTTTCCTGACTAAAATATCTAGTTTTCTCTTCCCTTTTTCTTCTCAAAATGGAGGCTGCAGTTTTAATTTGGAGTCATATATCATGATAAACCTGGCCTTAGCAAAATTATTCAGATTGTTTGTTGTGGATATCACTGTATTGGGTAGCCCTGTGGTTACATACAAAAATATTTAATAGAGCTTCAAGTCTGTTATTTTTGGAAACTAACTGCTTTCTCCAGTTGTAGCCCCTTCAAACTACTGTAGCTTCAGAAATGATTAATAGGAATATCAAGATTTCAGATCAAATCAGCACAAACATCCAAATGCCTCTTTGATTGTTAAATATATATCGCATTTCTGTCTTGATAAAAATTGGCATGAAATAGCTGAGCAACATACATTCAGTTGAGCAGTATACATTTTATTAATGATAATGATATATGGACATGTAAAGGAATGTAGTGAGACTGTTCTCTTCATGGAACAATGCAATTACAGTTAGCACCAAATTCAACATTAGGCAACTCTCCGCATAATTGTTTGATTTATCTTGATCCAAAATTCCATTGAAGTTACTAGAAAACCCCAACTCGGAATTAGGATATATCCAAAAGCTGACTTTGTTAGTAATAAATTAATGAGATTTCTTGTTATTGAAAAAGTTGTCAGACATAATGCATTACTAGCAGTTCAGTGATTAAAGAAAACTGAAAATATCAATATTTTTGAAGGAAAGGCAGTGTGGTCATTTATCCTATTCATTAGAAGCCTGACTAATTATGTAGGGATATAGACCTCAGAGTACATTTTACTATATATTCTTGGTATGAATTTAAAGCAAATCATTTTTACCTTTTGAACTTTTTTTCTTTTCTTCTTATACTTGGCCTACATTGGGAATATTCAGGTAATACAGCTTTACAGTTCTGTTTGAAAAATAGTAACATATCATGAATGTTTCATCAGTACTGACTGATTTAGAAGAGCGCATATGAAATTTTACAAGGGGTGTGTGTGTGTGTGTGTGTGTGTTGCTCAGGGTACATTGTGGGCCTCATGTTTGACAGACAAGCTTTGTACCACTAAACCACACCCTCCACCCATAAGTAAGACTTTTAAATTAAGAATCAATCTGAGTAGGAATGCAGCTCAGAAGTAGAGACCTTGTCTAATACATACAAGGTCCTATGTTCTGTCCCCACAACACCCCCAATAAGAAGAAATCAGAATTAACTAAATCCTCTTATTTTGCAATTAACTAAATGTGTATGTTCATTCATCTTCTCATCTAACTATCCGTCTACCTGACTATTCTCAAGTCAGTCCCAATGAACATTTATTAAGAACTTTATATAACCCAATAATTGTGCTAGAAAATGGAAATCAAGATAGACTGCCTACCTGTGTTGAAGGTAGATTCTTGGGATGAATACAAGCAATCTCAAAAAAAAAATAATAATAAAAGCAAAATAATTTCCAGTTATTAGCACTATGAAGGAACATAGCAGAGTATTATGCATAACATTTTGTTGATTTGGTTTTCTCAGTTGTTGAAGAAAACAGACATGTTAGAAAGTCCTGTAATTGAAATTTTATGATGGCCAGGAAGGCAGTCATTGTCATTATTGTGTATCAGCTTTTCCAAACAATTTACTACCAAATAGCTAAGTATAAACTCTAAAACATGTAGTATACTTCCTGCATTGGTTCTGTAAAGTAAATGTAATACTTGCATGTCATAGAGGCCTTTCCATTGCATTCCAATAGGTGGGCCTCTTGGGAAGAACTGGATCCGGGAAGAGTACTTTGTTATCAGCGTTTCTGAGACTGCTGAACACGGAAGGTGAGATCCAGATTGATGGTGTGTCGTGGGATTCAACAACTCTGCAACAGTGGAGGAAAGCCTTTGGAGTCATACCCCAGGTAAGCAAAGGGTGTATCCAGAAAACTGAGCAGCTAATGTACATTTAAAACAGTTACTTCTGGCCAGGCATAGAGGCACACACTGTAATGCCAGCATTCAAGGGCTGAGACCAGAAGGTTGCCATTAGTTTGAAGTCAGCCTGGCCTACATAGTGAGTTCAAGGCCAGTCTGGAGTACATAGCAAGACCCTGGCTCAAAAAAGCAGACTGAAATTATTTCTCTTTCTTTTTTCAGTGCTGAGAATAAAACTTAGGGTCTTGTGCATGGTAGGCAGTTTCTTTATTACCGAGCTGCCTCTGCATCCCCCAAATGGAATCTTTACCACTATTTGACACACTCAAGAAATTCACATTACTCTGCAAAATATATTTATTTTTGTATTGCTGTCTTTTTTCTGGAAAGCCAGAAACAAATGTCATGGGGAGAAAAATTTCTTTAAAATTTTGGAATTCTGTGTGGCATACAATTATTGATTCCCAGAAGACACAGTCTGCAGCAGGAGCCTGGAGATTTTGTTATTACCAGCTTTTTTTTTTTTTTTTTTTTCTGCTTCAGTGGTCCGAGCTCCAAGTTAGCAATCACAGCAGGTTCAGAAATGCTTTGTGAGACATAAAAGATGCTTCTAAAATAACAAACATTTGAAAGCGTGAGGTAGTAGAATTGAAAATAGAAAAGTGTAATGATTGTTTTCTATCTTTGGAGAAGAAGAACCATGCCAGACTAATTTGTAGTTTGTGGGTTTCTTCTTAATATCACTTTGACTTGGGTCACAAAGAATCTTTAGCCTCACAGGCTTAGTACCTTTCTGTCCCTGTTATTGTGCAAGTAGACTCTTTGTACACGAGTGAAGTAGCAACAGTTTCCAGTTTAAGACACTCTAAGTGAAAGGTATTTGCTGTGTTTCTGCTGACATTTGCTGTCAGCTCTTTGGGTATTTTCATTGTTTTAATGATCATTTTTCTTCTTTTGTACCAGAAGGCACTGAGTCTATTCTACTAAAATGGTTCTTTCTAACAATTCTCTATATTCAACACAAAGTTAAAGTGCCAAGAGCATCAGTAGGTTGACTGAGACAAATCTAGACCAAGAAAAATGCTTGTATGTCTTGATTCATCCTCGTGAAACATTTGCTACCTTTAGCTGAAACGCTAAGTACTGTAATGCTAAGACTGATGCCTTAATTTATTTGTCCAAGTCTTTCATGTTTCCAGAAGCTTAATCTTGGCTGGAGTTTTAAAAACACTATTATTTTTCCAAAAAGAACAAAGCTACTGTCAAATGGTCTAAAGATAAAGAAACACTAGAAATACAAGTATCCGAGGTGATAGCATTTGGCAAAATAAAAATGCTGAAGAACATGGAATAGAATCAGGTTGCCACAGAAGTGCTATTACTCAGTTTAACCTGCCTTTGGGTACATTTTTAACTAACAATAATGAAGCTTTGGATTTTTGTTGTTGTTGTTGTTCTTGTTCACACAAATCTGTCCAGTAAAATAATTCAAGCTCTACAAATTAATTTCAGTTTCACTAGGAATCTTTTAGTTTATCTTTCGTGTGGTTGAGAGATTTTTGTCTTCTTGTAAGCTCTGCTTAGGAACCTAAATATGTCAGATCTAAAGGAACCAAGTAGGATAGAGCTATAGATAACTTTATCTTGCTTTTTTGCTCAAGTGAATCATTAAGACTTGGCTGGGGATTAAGAATAGCTCAGTGGTTTCGGCGCCTGTCTTGCAAGTGCAAGGACCCGAGTTCGATCCCCAGTATCCACATACCATACTGGGCGTGGAGACTCATGCCCAGCAGCAACCAGTACCACATACCACAGTGCCGGGCATGGTGGCTCACGCCTATAATCCCAGCACTTGGGAGGCAGAGGCAGAGGCAGGAGGATTGCTGTGATATGAGTTTGAGGCTGAGCTCAGAGCCAGCCTGAACTACAAAGAGAGACCCTGTCTCAAAAAAAAAAAAAAAAAGACTTGCCTTTCTTTTCCTTCTCTGATGACTTCAAGGTTTATATAAACTGAAATTCATTCAGAAAAACTAATGATGCCAGTGTAGATGCTTCCCATATGCGCGTGTATTAACTTAGTGTCTGGGACTGACTCAGCAACCCGAGGACATCTGTTTACACAGTGTACTGTTTCTTCAGTCACATCCTCTGAATACTGTGAATGCTCCGAGAGAAAGAGAACAGACTCATACACTTTTGATGTCTAAACTAAGGGGTATTTATTTTTCTGTATGTTTAGAAAGTTCAAATTAATTTTTTTTTTCTTTCCTGGAGTTTGATTTTTTAAAAGAAAAAAGAAGGAAGAGGGAATGAAATATCCAGAGAGAGCTAATTTAGTTTGCTTTTTCATGCTTTTCTTTCTCCCATCTCCCATACTTTGCAAGCATATAGTTGAGAAGACCTCTGATACCGAATGTCACAGAGCTCTGATCACTGGTTTTCAGACACATGAAACAGGAATTATGAACAAAAAGCTTCTTCTTCCTCTTACCAACATTCTTTAGCTGTGGATTCACAAGATGGCTCTAGCTTTAGCAAATCCTTACAGGGTTGCTTTGGCTTTTTGTTTCATTTTTCTTAATTCATCCCTCCTGTAACTAGAAAGCAAGTTTGGAGAACAAAGCAGTCTGGAAAACAGACTTTTGTGTCCATTTCAAGGTGGAGATTCCCTATGTTCACTCTTCCCATGAGCTGTGAGGTCATGGAGAGGCAGCAAGGAGGACTGGTCAGACTCTTAAGGAGTTCCAAACCCAAAGATTGAAAATTGATTATTAATATGAAACCTTGATGAGCATTTAATTCATAAGAACAGGCAAATGATTTTTAAATGTGTGCTTAAAACTTCATATACAAGTTTGAAAGATTGCAAGCTAGTCTGAGGGAATGTCGAGGCTTCTTCTTGCAGTAAAACTTTATGCTATGAAAACAATCTGTGTCCACACGTGGCTCCTCCCACAGAGATGGGGCATCCTTGGCTCTGATAAGTGCCAGTAGGGCCAAAACATTGTTCTGTAGATATCAACAGTGAAAGCAGAGAGCACAGTAACTCTCATTCACTTTAAAAATAATTAACCATTTCATACTTATTAAATATCTATGCACCTAAACTTATAAATACTACAGATGCTGTAGTTATTTGACACTAGTTCTTGAGGTATCCATTGAGATCTCAGGGCAGCCTAGAAATTTCTAATGAGAAGATGAAACTTGTAATTTCATAGTGATACAGTTGCATCTAGATCAAAGGAAGAAAGATTATGACAAAAATGATAAATTAAATATGGATATATTTAGCAGTGATTCAAAGCATAGGCTGGTCCAGAAGTGCTGTGTGCAGTTCTGAGAGGAAGCCCAGCCCTGTGCCTCTGCTGTGACATTTCTAACACTTCACTGTATCTTTCCTTCTTACTCCCACTGCCATGCTCATCTGCTCATTTTTTTCCTTTCATTCCTCCATTTGAGCCAGAATTGAACAGCACCATATATTTAAGGGTGGAGAGTTATTCCTCCCAGTTATTTAATTTATATTGCATTCACCATGGAAGCCAAATTGCAGTTTCTTTCACTTGACATTCAGTGTCTGCTGCAGCGATGCGTGACCAGCTCTGAGAACTCTGTAGGCTCAGCAGTTTCCAATGAATGGAAGAGCTGAGGAGTTGGCTTTGGGGAAGAGATTAATCATTTATTCTTTCCTGAGGCTCAGAAATTTCTCTGTATAGCATACATGACATTAAACAAATATCAAATATTTGCACACTTTCTTAGTAGCGAACAGTTTCTTTAAAAGGAGGTCATTGTGTTTAGCAGTCTTAGATGCATTTTTAGTATACAATGAATCTAACTGTGCATTGACTGCTGGTCAAAGTGTGTACCCTTGGAGTCTTAGCTGTGTCATTTGTGATGCAAAAGAAAAGACATCCAGGGCCTTTAGCCATAAAGATGAGTACACAGAAAGTTCAAACAGGTTGGAAAACATAGTTAGAACACCTACTGGAACCCATAGAAACAAGAAAGTGCCAGATCCTATGTGTAATACAGGAAACATCTGATTGTGCGAAATTGATTTCTCACTCAATCAGTTTGTTCTGTTAATCTTTCCTTAAGACGAAAGGATTGCATAGTTCATTACTTTATACTAGACAATAAACTCTAAACAAACACCTACAGATTTCTGAATAGTAACAAATCACCACACCTAAACCTGTTAGATGTTTAAGTTGTACAGCTTTCTTCCTTTATAATTTTGACTATATATGTATTTTATTTTTATATTGATTTTATCGATATATTTTATACATACATTATGATCATATTCTACATTGAGAATTTGTACCAGTATATGACACATCTTGATTCTCATTTTTCCCATTCCCTTGCCCTCTCTACACCCCCTCACCCTATACACATAATCTTATGTGTTTTAAATAAAATTCATTAATATATTTTATTACACATTTGGAAAATAATGTACATTGTATAAATTGTCAGCATTCTGAATAAAAGTTAGGTAAATAATTTCCTAAGAAGTTATAAAGAATTTCTTTTCTTTTTTTTTCCCCAGTACTAAGGATTGTACTCAGAACCTAAGAGCTTCCAAGGTAGGCACAGTGCCACTTGAGCTAAATCTTGGGCCCTAAGCAGTTATAAAGGACAATTAACATTTTAATGAGCTGTTAGTATTGGTTAAAAACTGTACTACTTGTAAGTCACATGGTAGTAGAACTATCCATCATATAGTGTAATAGAACTACAGGTCATGTACAATACCCTTCCAAACCAAAGCAAAGTATGCCTTATAGAAACTATTCTTCAGACAAATGACAGTCACATATGCTGAATTCTGACCTTTGCAGTTTTACTCATACTTTTTAATCTACATATCTGCCACTCATTGATCCTGGCGACATTTATTGGGCTGTACAGTAGGCATAAACCTTATGCTTACAACAGGGTGCCCATCAAAATTACGGTCTGATAGAGATGGAATTTAAAAACAAAACACCAACAGACACGTATATAACCTTAATATTCAGCAGAAAGCATGAAAGTCCAGGAGTCATGAGACCAGAAAGCCTTATTTGGTATTGAGGATCAGGAAATGGGCCCCTACAGAAGTGAGACACAATTTGAAACTGAAGCATGGAGTTAACCATGAGAGGAATGTAGAGTTTGAGATCTCAGTCAGGGAGAGTAGAATGTGAAGAAGCAGAGGACTTGAAAGAAAGCCAGCGTAGTTGGAGTGCAAACGGGAAGGAGCGGAGAAGAAGTAGGAGAGGCTGGCTGATAGAGTCTTGCAGGTTATCTTATTTTTCCCTGAGTGCAACAGAAAGTCCTTGACGGCTTCACAGAGATAATGAAATAACCTAATCTATAGCTACAGTGAATGCTTTGGTTGCCGAATGAGAATGGATCAGAAGGGAAGCAAGGATGTAAAGGAAGAAACCAATTAGGAGGCTCTTGCAGTAATCCACAGATACAGTAAGTGCTGACATTAAAAAAGATCCAAAAATATGGTCAATGTTTACGTTTTAAAATTTTATTATAGTAAAAGACACATTGCCATCAGTCCTCTGCAAAATAACCCCACCTTGCTCTAAACACATCCATCCTCTTGACGCTGTCTAAAGCATTTTTTTTATTGTTTTAGTACATGCTTGCAATACTTGATGTTTACATTTATCTTAGGGAATGGCTCCGTGTACTTAGCACATTTTGATTCTTTTTCTATTCCCCTGCCACTTCCCACCCACCTCCCTCCATCCATCTCTAGATTTCCTTTCCCCATTTTCATTATTACTGTTGTGTTTGTGACATATAGTATTTACACTCACTGTAGGTAATTGGTCCCTGACACATCTTCAGTCTTTTTATGTCCCTTTTCCCTACCCGTGCCTCTCAGGTTCTGTTTCATGCTATTATGGCTACTTCATGCCCTGAATTGATTCAAAACATTTAATTTTCATGGTCATTTTTACTTTGAGGAAGATTCAGAAGTTGCATGATACCAGAGCTGGTGAGCAAGGTGGACGCAGACAACGATGTAATGTTTTGAAGAGCCTGCTTGTCTGTTAGATGACACATGGCAGTGACATTTACTGTATCTTTTATCAACTGTCATAAAGACCCTCAGGAAAGAAGACTTACACAACCATTTCAGAAAGTGACAAGAGCAATAGAATATGTGTGTTCAAAGCAAGGAGAAATATTTTGAAGGTATTAATGGCAATGTGTCATTCATGTAATAATTTTTCAAAATTTAAATATTTTGAAAGTAAACATAAGTATTGGACCAAAACTACTGTATCATCTTAGCGAGGCACATTGCTTTTAATTGTGTCTGCTTTCAAGCTCTACCACCTTTGGCCTCTACCCACAGTCTTGAGGATAATGCCATTCTTCTAGCTGGCCAAAGTAAATGTTTCTATTATGTGCTTATATTGAGTGTGTAAATCCTCTTGAAAGTGAGTCTATAGCCTATACCAGTTTTTCAACTAAGACCCTGTTCATGAAAAAGAAGGAAACCTTTTCAAGAACTGAGACTGTAGCCAGGGGGAGTGAATAATAGTGTTTAAATAAAGATTGTCCTCCAGAGCTGATCATAGGGACACTCCTGTCCTACCTCTAATCTTTGCTGGCCCTGAAGGGGGTGCATTGGGTCCTGGCTCACAAAGGACATGGAGCATTTTGTGAGGGACAGAGGTTTGAAGACAAGAAGGCCTGAGTTGAATTCCAATTTCTACCTAGTAAATGAGCTTGAGCAAGTCCCTCAACTTTTCTTTTTTTTTAATTGACTTTATTGGTACTTTTTATACGCACATTATGATCACACTCAACATTGAGAATTTGTTCCTGTACATGATACATCTTGATTCTCATTTTTCCCCATTCAACTTATTTTCTAAGCTGCACTCTCTTGGAGTACAACAATGGGGTTTACCTCATTAGGTTTGTTTGGATGTGGAAAGAGACAACACCTATAATTACTCTGTCCCAGGGTGTGGTGTATGGTAAACCTGCCATAAACAGGAACTCTGTGTCCCAACCTCTTAGTGGAGATTACTTTTCTGAAACATGAGATATAGGGTTAGCTGTCATAGTTGTTATTTCCTGTTCTTCTCCATACTGAAAACCTTTTAAACAACCACAGTGATAGGAAAGCTTTGCAAAGAGCAGTAAATGACAAAATTCTCTTGGCACACTTTTGAGCTTCAGGCACTAATAAAGCTAACTACCATTAATTGATTGAACCTCTCTTGAGGTCCACCTTCTTATTTAATTCCCTAGTTTGCTCAAATTTTCCAATAATGCCCTTTGTTATCTTCTCTTTAGTTTATTTAGATATTACTTTTATTCAGTTACGAGTGGACATAGAAATATACTCACCAACATATTTTATAATCTTATGAGTTAGACACTATTCTCCTGTCCAGTGCTATAGAGCATTGAAGACACCATATCAAAAAGATGATTGTAAAATTGATTGAGAAATATTCATATAAGGCTTCTTTCTGGTGGCCTAGTCTAGAAAGTTCTTAATATATTTGGTAGCAGCATTATTATTTGAGTCATAAATTATGCCCCTGAAAATGAAGGGTCTGTATGACTCTACTTGCAGTTGGCTCCCTTAGTGAGGACAGTCTCCTGTCTGAGAGGTACAAACACCATAACCAGGGGCCAACTTTCCTTCTGTGGTTCCTTATTGACCTGGTGGGGATTGAGTAATCTCTTCCCATTTAGCAATTTCTCTCCATCTGAGGCAGTTTGTAAAAATTCAGCCTTCAAGAAATTCAGTTCTAAATCCTCTACTGAGTGTTACCAACTAAAAGCAAATTAAAAATGTAAAGGAAAATTATTCTAGACACTAACATCAAAATTATTTTTTCAGTTCATTCATATGTATAAGAAGACTAAGGATTAGTTAGTGCATTATTTAGTGCATGAACATTTCCCAACCCAACAGTGAGGTTTTAAAAGACATGTTTTTAAGTGTATAGATGGATTTAAACAGGCCATAATGTGGCAAGTAGATTATTTCACAGTGGTGTCTGGGCTGTGCTTGTTGGAAGGAATTAGATTTATTTTTCACCTCAGATCATTCTCATCTGCCTTCCTTCTATAACATTCACTCAGATAAGCAAGTATTTTATTTCTTCTCTCGTGCTAATTTCTAAGTTGTGATGCCTCCCTCTCTCTGCCTGTCTGGTCATGTAAGTAGAGGTGTACCTTGGTTTATAGACCCTTTGTAAGTGAAAGCAATTTCAGAATCCATTAAGAAGCTAAGTTTATTAAAGAAATCCAAGAAAAAATATATGAATAAAACAGATATATACTCTAACAAGTTAATTATAACTCATCAACTTATTATTTTTAAAACTTTAAAATTGCATATTTGTTTATTATGAGGTGTATTGTTAGTGATAAATAAATGTTACTTCTTCATAACTTTCAGTGAGCTCATTTTTCATCATTATGATATTGGGATTAGAAAAAAAATATGCACAAGAGACTTCAAATGTTACTATAATATTTTTCTTAAAGAATTCAAAGAAATATAATAAATTATTAAAATTTAGGAAAAGTATATGGTAAACACATGGGTATGTGTGTTGCATTGCTTCAGGTTTTTTCTGCTTGAAATATTATATGACAAAGTGAAAAAAATAAATTGTTATAAATGAGAATTTATGATAGATTTTGTGAAGTGAAGTAGGAAGAAACTGTTCAGAAGGAAAAGGTAAATAGGGGTAGGGAAAATAAAACATGGAAAGCAAAAATTTGATACTAAAAACCTAAAATGGAAACAAGCTTTTGTATATAGGCAGTTGAGCATGATAGGATGCACAAGGAAAAGAGAAAAAATGAGAATCAAGATGTGTCATGTACAGGTACAAATTTTTAATGTTGAATATGATCATAACATATATGTAAAATATATCAGTAAACTCAATTTTTAAAAAGAAAAATAAATTATTTAGGTTGTGATTTCTTTTTTTCTTTATTATTATAGAAAGTGTTTATCTTTTCTGGAACTTTTAGAAAAAACTTGGATCCTTATGAACAATGGAGTGATCAAGAAATATGGAAAGTTGCAGATGAGGTAAGATATTAATTGCAATAACTTCTAACAAGATAGCTTATAAATACAAAGAGTATTGTCATAGCTGAGATGATTTTCCAGATGTATTTTGATGTATGTGTGCACATGTGTGCAACTTTAAAATTAAGTACTCTAATTTCCCCAGAGCATCCCATTCTTTGGATTAAACCCATTTCTTTGCTTAGCTGGACTCAGGCACATTTGGCTTGCTGTTGACTGGGTGGCTTGCCAACAGCAGATCTTTGTTTTCTATACAAATCTAAATCATGGATTGTGTAGAGTCCTCATAACGTAGTCACCTCCCAAAGTCCCCTTCCCTCAGCCTAACACATCACTGCAGGAATTAGGATTTCAACCTGTGTATTTGGAGAGGTCTTGACCACTTATTCTGTAGCGTGTCCCATAGGTATCATCGCTTTGGCCTTCTTCCACACCTTCTCATCCACTCACTCTGATCTTTGAAGCTGTCCTAGAATAAGGACAGAATAAGAGGCTTTAGTCTGATATGATATACTACTCTGGGAAATACAGGTTTAGCACAAAAGGGTGATGTTTACTCTAGAGCATATATTGATGAATGTACTCATTTCTGGAAGTCACTAGTTGTCTATCTTTACAGAATGTGGCTACAAGTGCAGCCAGGAAAAATGCCACATGACCTAGATGAAGCATGTGCCATCCTTTGAATTCTTTAGGCTGTCATATAGGAAAAGTAGAGATTAAAATGGGATCAAAATTCCTAAATATCCTATGTTTATCAAGCCAATCATTCCTAAATGGAAGAATTATACAGAGAAATTTGGAGAAATTTGGAGTTCTTGGGTCTACACATCTTGTCTGTAAACTGATAACATATAGGTGTTATTTAAAGAAAAGGGAAAATAATTTGCTCCATTTTATTAATTCTGTATTTTGCCAAAATTGAATCTTGAGACCCAGGGATATTCAGACTCCAATATCTTAGAGAACAGCTTCCTTCTGTTTGCTGTACTTTTGGTCCCTGTAGCCCAATTTACATTTATCCCAAATGTTCCTCCCTTTTGTCTCCCTTCAAAGTAGACTTTGCCAGGAGCTTTGAAAGACCTGTCAGTGCTAAACATGTACCAGTTGAGTGCCCAACCTTAGCATGCCCCTCATAAAATGTCCTTAGATTAACCGTTTTCATTATCAAAGTTTCCTTATTACCCAACAAATTCAGGGGCTTTAAAGAAAACATTAACTAAATTGCAAGTGACACATTTTAAGATCTTTGATGTGACTTCATAGGGTGAACTGTAGGAACACAGTGTAGTGGGAAAAGACTCAAGAAGGCAGACATTGGACTTTATAAAAATCTGCGAGTATTGCCAAGTCACAATAAAATGTACAGGACAGCAGGATCATAAAATAATTTAAAATTTGAGAAGATGTGGTTAAGACTCTAAATACCAATCTAGATATTTATGTATCTAAATTTTTATTTAATCAGTCCATACCTAGTGTCTTTTTACTGATCCCCTTTGTAATAATTTGCAGTTCATTAACAAAGACAATAAGGCTTTCCCAGCTTTATGGTCATACACTTTGGATAAAAGTGATGTTTTGGGGAGGAGACACTAAAAAGAGTACCAAAACAAGCAAACCTGCAGCAACCTAGAAAAGAGCAAAAGGGCTTGAGCTGAGCTGAAAAGTTGTAATGTCTAATATTTCTTTAATTCTGTAGGGTTGATCATATCAGGAACATTTTGGGGAACTCGTCTTCTGATGGCTCCTTATTGCCTATTGGACAAAGTTCATACTGTCTAAATAGTTGACAAAAGCCTTCATGACTTAGTTCTTATTTCCCTCTCTAATCTCACTCCCCAACCTCCCCACTCCCGTACTTCAGCTGTCTTGATCTTCTGGGCTCCTTTAAAGCACTGAGTGCCCTCTGTTCTCCAAGAGCTTCTCCCACGTGCTGCCTGTACCTGGGAAGCTGTCCCAGCCTGTCACTGCCTCTTTCTGTTCATGATTCGGGCCTCTCCTCGCACAGTGCTTCTTCTGGAACCCTACTGTAATGCATCAAGAGTGAGAGAGGATCCTTTTCTAGGTGTATCCTATACCTTCTTCTTTTCAAAGCATTCCTTACACTGGATGGCTATTTACTTCTTTCCTGGTCTATGTTACCCACAGGACTGTCAATGCACCAAGGTCAGGGATCATGTCTTATTTATACCATAGCACTTTGGGTTCCTAGAATGCTATTGAGCACATGATTGGTGTTCACTAAATATGGATTGAATGAACGAAGTAAGGATTCTTTGTTTTTATGTATAATAATATATTGTGAAAACAGCGTCGTGATTGAGATACAAAGGTATTACTATCACTATTTCAGTAGTAATGAGGATCTGGAGCCTCGTGAAGTCTGAAGGCCTTGCTAGGATCTGTGGGGATGCAGGGCCAGAGCTGCAGTCCGACTTCCCTTTCCAGAATTGTTTCTCCCCAGAGGCCTGTCTCAGTGCTACTCATAACCCAAGTACCATGACTGTTGGTTTTAGAATGAAGGCTTTTTAGTCATCACTTGCTTTTGAGATGACTTGTGAAAATGTCTATTCTTACACACTGATTGTGAAGCAAGTTATTTTTGAAGCAAGCTAAACAGCAGACAGAGTCGCCTGGTAAGTTGAAAGTTTGCCCTGGAGGACCTGCAGAGTAGGAGCGGAAAGTGTCTCTTTTTATAACCACTTGCTAATGAATGATTTAGTTAACTGCAATTCACTTTTATGATTTTTTTGTCCTTGTTACAAGAGTACACTGTTGCTTCATAACATTTCCAAGTATCACAGTAGGAAAAGCTAACAAAAATTCCTAGTACAGATTGTTAAACATTTTTTAGTGTTACATATTATGAAACAAAATTTCTTCTGAATAGCAATCTGGGAGTTATATGAGATTTATTTGCCCAGTAACATAATGCTGGAAAATTGCTTTGTCTTTAAGTTCCATATAGCCACAAAATGTTGATACTCTTAATTATGTTTAATGCTATGTTGGAATGAAAATGGTGAGAAAGGTTTAGATTACAAGAATTTGAATTCATCATGGTCTTAACAGAACTGAAGTTTATATTTATTTTTAATCTATTGAAAAGTAGTTTTTAATGATAGTATAAATATCATTTTTGGAATTTTAGATAATGTATTTCTATGTGTTATGTATATTGTACATAACCACATGTATGCTTTTGTATATATGAGATTTGCTGCCAGAGTTCATAAATTAATAATCTCTATAGCCATTTCCATTTTAGTCTTTTGTTTTTCTTTGACAATAATGCTTATCTCCTGAACAGTAATTTCCCACTTGTTATTTTTCTCCCTAACTAGGCCATGAATTCCTGCAAGGTGGGGCCTAGTATTATTCATCTTGAATTTCCAGGTCTGTCATGGTACCTAGAATTGAGTGAATTCTCATTAAGAGGTTATTGAAGGAGTACATGACTTCACAGGCATTCACATCCAGGTGACTGTAGGCAAATTTAGGCCAGTTTTATCAACACATATACTTGGTGACAATTACTTTGTATCTTTTCAAAAACAATTGTTAGTCTACCTTGTTTCCCATTTCCTTCCAATGGCTATCATAAAATGTGGCAGAAAATACATACTTTTACAAATTTTGTAAATATTCACTGAATTTACAAATTTGTTTTACTTAGCTTGATTTATCCATAGTGAATATGATTCTAAGAAGTTTTACTATATTTCATAATGAGTAAAATGGTGAAATGAGAATATTGCAAACTCCTCCATAGATCAGTTTCATTACCATTTACTTTTAAAACTCTCATCTAAATATTATCAACAGTAACACATTTTAAATGTTATTTACTTGCAAAGAACACATTTTTCTTAGGTCTTACTTTAGAGAAGTACAAAGTAAACACAGTAGGGGAGCATTTTTAAGGTGACTATGGGAAATTAATTTATTTATAATGGACATGAAACTACAGGGAGAATACAAAACCTCAACCATGTTACCATGGAAGTGACTTAATAGTATTATAGTGTACTGCTAATTCACTTTCTGAGGCAACTTGTGAAGGGACTATCTTGTAAACTTTCTTGTCACACTAAGTTGGTGTTTTGGTGCCTAAGTTTGTGTCCTTGGGACTTGTCAAATTCTAAAAGTCCAAGTAGTTCGCATTTAGTTACCTTGTACTGTACTTTGTGGAAATCTCTCCCCTAAATTAGCTTGGTGAATCTTCATAATGTCCCTTTAAGCTAATAATATTCTTTCTCCTTTTTTTTTTTAACCTGTTAAGTAAATGAGAAAGTTACATGCCTGACATGAATAAATGAATGAAAGAGTACACATTAACAGCCAATTCTGACAACCTCAGAGATCTACTCTTTGGTCCTTTTCGTGTGTGTGTGTGTGTGTGTGTGTGTGTGTGTGTGTGTGTGTGTGTGTGTGTGTGTGATTTTGCCCATTCAGGGCTTGAACTTAGAATCCTGCTTGAACTTAGAATCCTGGTGCCTCAGCTGCTCAGAGTGCTGAGGTTGCAGGAATGCACCACCAGACTTGACTTCTTCTCCAGTCTTTTGTTGAAAGTTAATTTAACTAAAGCAAACTTTCAAATACTGCTGACTGATCTGAAATAAAATACTAATTTATTACTGTTACAGAAATTCTAATTTTGTAATTTTATATTGGTAGAATTTTATAGTCATAAAGATTTATAGGCCAAGAAGGCTAAAACTAGAACCATGTCTCTTATCATACATTAAACTAAAATCAAAATGGATCAAAGGGGCCAGGGATTTAGCTCAGTGGTTCCGGTGCCTGACTTGCAAGTGCAAGGACCCGGGTCCAATCCTCAGTAACCACATACAACAGTGCTGGGCATGGAGACTCTTAAATGCTGGAGGGGCTGTAGGAAAAAAGGAACCTTTCTTCACTGTTGAGAGTATAGACTGGTGCAGGCACTGAAAATGAGTGGATAGTTGCTCAAAAAACTAAAACTAGAGGTTTCATTTGACCCAGTTAGTCCCCTTCTTGGTATCTTCTCAAAAGAATTAACTCATCATATCAATGCAATATATGCACACGTTTATAGGAACATAGTGTGTAATGACTGAATCTTGGAAATAGCCCAAATGCCCATTGATAAATGGACATAGAAGATATGGTATATATGGTATGTGTGTGTGTGTGTGTGTGTGTGTGTAAATATCACATTATTTCTCTAGTGTGAGAAACTGAAAGTATAAGTGCAGACCAAAATGTAATAAGTATTGTGAAATAGAAAAAAAAAATGTTCAAATGGTAGGGGAACTAAGGAGAATGCAGGAGGAAAGAAAGGAAAGGGAAAAAAGAATAGAAGGAAAAAATGGAAACAAAGCTTTTATAAATAAAAGGAAGTGAGGTTGAAGGGAGGAGAAGTGAGTGGAAAAAAAGAATTGAGATATATTATGTACAGGTAGAAATTCCCTATGATAAATGTGATCATTACATATATCTACAGTGTACCAATAAACTTAAAAAATTTTAAAGATTTATAGGCCAAATGGTAGAGCCAAAACCAGTACACTGATTTTCCTGTCATTTGTACATCTCTGTAAACCCTGACCTTGCAGGAACAAGATACCATTTGTCATTTCCAGTACTGGTCAGGTTACCTGACATATAACAAACACTTACTGGAAATTTCCTGAATGAATGAAGCTGAAGGATGAAGTAACTGATGCTTTAGAGCTTTGAGGATTATAAATAGATTTTTGCTCAATCAAACTCAAATAGAGTTGGGGTGGGGATTAATATCAAATTTAATCTTCCCAAACTTTTTGGTGTATTTTTAGCTCATTTACCTCGTGAGCAATTTTAGCTTTGTGGTATCTCTAAGTACAATGTATTTCCTCTTTCTGCAGGTTGGACTCAGATCTGTGATAGAACAGTTTCCTGGGAAGCTTGATTTCGTCCTTGTGGATGGGGGTTACGTACTGAGCCATGGCCACAAGCAGTTGATGTGCTTGGCCAGATCTGTTCTCAGTAAGGCAAAGATCTTACTGCTTGATGAACCCAGTGCTCACTTGGATCCCATGTGAGTCTCTGAAAGCCTGTTACTTGAGCAAAATCATAGAGACCTATATCATACTGTACAATTCCCATTAGGGTATCGTACTTCCCTCCCACTGCGATAATTCTCTAGCGGAAAAGTCACTGCTTGATATGAGCACTAGTGAGTGTAACAGCCTCATGTTCTCTGCTGAATGTATGATTTTTTTGAATTTTGTACAGTCTATTCCACCTTCTCAGCACATGATGAAATATTTAGTTACAAGGGCATACTTTGATTCTTATGGTTTTTCTTTATATCCAATTTATACAAACATATTTCTAACACAAAATAAACCACTAGTGAGTCTGCATAATAAAAAACATACTTATAAAATTTTTTCCAAAAAATGTTTTTGAGACAAGGTCTCACTTTTATAGTTCAGGCTGGCCCTGAATTCACTACATGGCCCAGGCAAGCCTTAAGCTCATAGCAGTCCTCCTCTTCTGCATTACAGGTGTGAGACACCATACCTAGCTAAAATTTTTTTATTTATAAATATTTGGAATTTGTCCCATGACTGAAAAGCTGATGGTGGCTAACTCTGTATCAATTTTGTGTTATAAGTATTTAAAGAAAGAAATTAATTAGATCTTGTGCCACACATGCATGATTTCAGCTTCTCAGGAGGCAGAGTCTGAAGACTTATGAGTTCAAGGACTGTTGAGCAATTTAGCAAGATCCCATCTCATTTAAAAACAAGCAGACAGGACCAGGGATTTAGTTCAGTGGTTCTGGTGTCTGCTTTGCAAGCCCAGGGGCCTGGGTTCAATCCCTAGCAACCCCATACAACAATGTCAGGTGTGGTAACTCATGTCCACCAGCAATCAGTACTTCATACCGCAACACCTGCCTCAGAAGGCAAAGACAGGAGGATTGCTGAGTTTGAGGCTGAGTTCAAGACCAGCCTGAACTACAAGGCAAGACACTGTCTCAAAAAACTAACAAAATAAAATAAAACTTTAAAAAACCCTAAAAAAAAAATAAATAAAAACAAGTAAACAAAAAGTACTTTAAATAACTAAATAGAACAATGGGCATGTTGTCAAAGATAGATGACCTATCTTCAGTGATGTTATATGTAGCATTTTCTTTTCTAGAACATACCAAATAATTCGAAGAACTATAAAACAGGCATTTGCTGATTGTACAGTAATCCTCTGCGAACACAGGATAGAAGCAATGTTAGAATGTCAGCGATTTTTGGTGAGTCTTTATATATTTAGATTTCATTTCTCTTATAATTCTTGATACCAATCTTGCATGTGATAGTTACTGCAATTGCAACACTGCACAAGTTCTTACTTAAAACAGGTGTTATATAGCCGCCCGGCTGTACTCAAGCTAGCTGTCCAAGTATTTTTATTTAAGTATTTTTTATTATTAAGTATTTATTTATTTAAGTATTTTTATTTAAGTCATGAGATTTCGGTAAAATTAGGTACATCCGGAGTACCATATATTATACATGACATGAATAAATCTGCTGTTTATGCTTTTTGAGACCTTTATTTGGGGGCCAAATTATTAAAAATACTCTACTGTTAAAGAATAAAAAGTTTTCCTGATTCTTTCAGTCTTCCTAGCCCTGCCTTGGACAGGGAACAGAGCAATCCTCATTGTCTTACAGTCTGAGCTATGGTTCTAATGCAGTAGTTGGAGGGACTCTTGCAGTTAGCCAGTCATTATTTGGGCTCAGGTTAGTGCCTGTCCTCCTGCTTCCACAACTGCCACAGATTCCTTCAAATGATGTTTACAGATTCCCTCCGCTTTAGTCACAAAGCAGTTAGAGGATAATTTATTATGTCATCTCTCTTAAGGATTTGGAGCCTTCTGGAGAGAAATGCTTTCCTTACCAAAGGAGTTATATTAACATCATTGTTACTGAGTTCCTAGTGACAAGTTATAGAACAGACTCATGACCTCTTTGTCATGGACAAGTTTAGGAGGTCGATAAGGCCCTCTAGCCTATGGCCTTGGGTTTGCTCAACATTTAAGCACATGGAGGCATGTTAAGCTCAGGAATATCTTGTTCAGGTTGGAATTGGTAAGATGCATATGTGCTGTCGCAGAGGTTTCAGCTGGATGGTGCTGTGGACTTAACTCATTTTCAAGCTACTATATTAGAGATGTCATGAGTTATTCTTGTGTTCCGAGCATCCTTAGTTCCTCTAAAAATTCTCTGAAGAAGCACATTGCTTGGTTCTGCACTACTTTTTTTAAGTCCTTTGCTATACAGAAAAACTACAGCTAGTTTCAAAATCAGTAGGATCTCCTTAAAGCAAGAAGATGCAGCGATTAAATGAAATGTATGTGATATAAATTCAGTCTCTGCTCACTGGCTTTTATTTTCCTTCGGGTCTCTGCCAGTTTTATGCCTGTTCTGGTCTGACCTGCCTTCTGTCTGAGATCTCACTCGTGGCCACTTCCCTAGGTCATAGAAGAGAACAAAGTGCGGCAGTACGATTCCATCCAGAAACTGCTGAGCGAGAAGAGTGTCTTCCACCAGGCCATCAGCTCATCAGACAGGATGAAGCTCTTCCCCCATCGCAACTCCAGCAAGCACAAATCTCGATCCCAAATTACTGCTCTGAAGGAGGAAACAGAAGAAGAAGTACAGGAAACGCGGCTTTAGAGATTAGTGCAAATATTTGCTTAAGGATATTTACTTATGGAGAAGGAGGAAAAATCAGCTGCTTCAGAAAACAAGAATGGATTTTTTTTTTTTAAAAAGGAACATTTTGGTAAGAGGAACTGAGGACATTCAGATGGTCTGGATGGTTAATGTGTGAAAGGTACTTCAAGTCCTTGAAGATTTATCACTTGAATTTTCCAAGCCAGATTTTCCTGAAAACACTTGCCCTTTGGTAGTAGTTGGAAAGGCAGCTCTAAATGTCAACAAGCTTAGTTGTTTAGCCTGTTATTAGTGAAACTTGTTAATTCATATCAATGTAGAAATGAGATCATACTACTTAGAGATATGATTAGTAGTAGCTAGAGAATTTGATGGTTTACGCAGTTTATATTCCTTCTCTCTTCTGTCCTCTCTCCAAGATAACATAGACACACAACTCTATTGTCTACTAAGCATTCTGGCTATCTCATTTTCAAGCCAGTATTAAAATACTGTAGGACTATAAGATATCTTATTAAAATATGCCCATTCAATATCTAGTGATCAATCAGGAATGAGAATTCCCAGATCCTAGAAATCAGGGTTGGTACTACCCGTGTCTGTCAGCCTCTAAGTAATTCAGAAAATCACAATACATCCTTACCTGGGAAATAGCTGTTATAGTCCCCTGTAGGAGTTGGAATTGCTTCTTTGATGCAAAAGTTGGCATGCCTTTCCCTACAAGGTCATAAAACCTTTGAACCAGAGTGTGGATGGAAAAGTGTATTAGTAAAAATTGGTGCAGGACAACACTTCCTGCCACAAAAACGCCAACTACAGAATATGTAGGTCAGTAAACCTTGAGGTACAGAATGGCGGCAGTGTGTTTTCAGGCTAGCTACATATCCTTTATACTGTCTATGCTGAGTGAGAGAGAATGGGAAGCACCCTGAAAATTTCAATGATAAACTAATTTTCTATGCTCTGTTTTGTAATTTTTGATGCAAATGAAATTTTCTCTAGGAAATATTTATTTTAATAATGTTTCAAACTCATACACACTACTGCATTTTAAAATGATTATGAATTATATTTGTATAAAATAATTTTTATATTTTAAATGTTGACTTTTTGTGGGATTAGCAGTTTTTTATGATACATTACATAAAGATAAGGGCAAGGGGTACCTCATGTGATAGTGTCCTCGTATGATAGTGTCCAAGGGCCATGTATCACCTTGATGGTGAAAAGGGAAACACTGGGGTTGATGCAGATACTACCGTTCACCTCTGTGTGATTCTTGGCCAGCATACTGGTTCCTCTCAGATGACAAAGATGGTACCAGAAATCTGACTGTTCTTAATAAGAGCACACTGCCTTTCCAACTCCAAACTAACCCTGAAGAAGATTGTATTATATTTATTACTGTAAGAAGATACCATGTATCAATAAAATCCTTATATTTGTGTGACACTTCTTTGTTTTCATTTGTATTCATTAGTCATATATTTTGATTACAAACATGATTGTACTTTTTGATTTTTGACTTTTCTAAATAATTCCTGGGAATGTAAGCATAACATATTTTTTGTGTGTGTTTAGCCTACTTGACTAGCATAATGTCTTTAAAGTTCATACATATTATGTCATTTGTAAAAATTTTCCTTTATAAACTTTTTTTTTTTTTTTTGAGACAGGGTTTCACTTTTGTAGTTCAGGTTGGCCCTGAGCTCAGCCTTGAACTCACAGTGATCCTCCTGCCTCTGCCGCCCAACTGCTGGGATTACAGGCGTAAGCCACCAGGCCTGGCACTGTGGTATGTGGTACTGATTGTTGGTGGGCATGAGTCTTCATGCCCCACATTGGTGTATGTGGTTACTGGGGATCGAACCCTGGCCCTTCCACTTGCAAGGCAGGCACCAGAACTACTGAGCTAAATCCCCAGCCCTCCTTCATAAGCTTTAATAATGTTTTATATATTATATATATTCACATTATATATAGTATATATTATATACACACAAACACACCTCCCAATAACATTCAGTGAGATGGGAGCAATAATAACCTTCCAACAAAGAAAAGCTCAGGTCTGGATGGATTCATTGATTTCAGAATAGAGTTAATACTAGTACTTCTCAAGTTCTTTAATGAAATTAAAGAGAAGTGGTACTCTCAAAGGAATTCTTCAAAGCTACTATTACCCTGATTCCAAAACTAGACAAGTATCCAAGAAAATAAGAGAAAAATAGATCAATCTGTTTAATGACTGCATATGTAAAATCTTCAATAAGGTACTAGCAAACAGAAGGCAGTGAATCATCACAAAGATCAGACATAATGGCTTCATCCCAGGAATGCGTGGATGGTTCAGCATCCACAAATCAATATATCATGTAAACAGAAGCAAGGAGAAACACCAACACCTTTTCATGATATAAGAAAATAATAATAGAAGGGCCTTATCTCAATCTGATAAAAGCCTTTTATGACAGACTTACTATTAGCATCACATTAAACTGGAAGCTTTCTCTCTAAAATGAGGAACAAGCCAAGGATGTTCACTATCACTATTGCTTTTCAAAATAGTACTTTTTTGAGCAAGAGCAATTAGGCAAGAAAAAAACAAAAGGGATATATATATATATATATATATATATATGAGAGGAAGAAGTGAAATTACCATTATTTGCAGATAACAGGATCCTCCACATAGCAAACTCCCAGAAAATTGACTAAACAGACCTCTAGAGTTAGTAACCAAATTCAGTAACATAGCAAGAGACACAAACACACATAACCGATACTGAACATATAGCAATAATGAACTCACTGAGAAAGAAATTAGGAAAAATATCATTCTTAATAATACAAGGACAAATGAAATACTTAAGAATTTTAAGTTTAAAATCTCTACCATGAAAGCGATAGTACTCTTTAAAAGGAGATTGAAGAATACATCAGAAAATGGAAAGATATCACTTGTTCCTTGACAGGCAGAACCAATTAATCAAAATAGCCATACTTATAAATTAATGTACAGGTATAACACAATCCCAACAAAAACTGCGATAGCATTCTACATAGAAGCAATCCTAAAGTTCACAGAAAACCAGAAGAGAAACAGAATAGCAAAAGTAGTCCTGGGAAAAGGAGCAAAACAGAAAGCATCACAATTATGGACCTGAAGTTATATTACAAAGCTACAATGATGTAAACAGCATGATATGAGTGGATCAGTGGAACAGAAGAAAGGATGCAAAAACAACCCCAACTACATTCAACTATTTGATATTTGACAAATAACCAAAATATACACTGGGGAAAAAAATGGCCTCTGTAATAAATGTTCCTTGAAAAACTATCTGTTGTCACACAAAAGATTGTTTTGCAACCTATTTTTTTGTCATTGGATACTAAACTAAAATCAAAATGGATCAAAAATCTAAATGTTTAAACAAATATTTAAATTAAGATAAAATTGGTGAAACTTAAAATCATAGGCATAAAGACTTTCTGAACAGAACTCACATTGCACAGGAAATAGTACCAAGAATCAACACATGAGATAATATCTAATTTAAAAGCTTCTTCACACAGAAAGAAATAACGATCAATGTAAAATGATAACCTACAGAATAGAAAAAATAAATTGCTAGCAATTCCTCAGGAAAAGGACTAATACCTAAAATCTGTTCAGAACACACACACAAAAGATTAACTATCCTCTCAAGATAAAACAATCAAAAAATGGATAACAAAAATGAATGAATATTTCTCAGAGTACAAATAACACTGAGATTCCATATTATCCCAGAAAGAATGGCTATTAATCAGAAATCAAATAATAAATGCTAGAGAGGCTATAGGGAAGAAGGAATCCTTCTACATTGTTGGTGGGAATATTCAGCTTGTACAACCATTATGGAAATTAGTATAGAGTCAGCTTATAAAAACTAAAACTAGAAATTACATTTGCTCCAGGTATTCCCCTTCAATGTATCTTCCCAAGCTAGTTAAAGACATCAAATTGTAGTGATACATGCATACCTATGTTTATAGGAGCACAATTCATAAGGCCAAATCTTGGAAGCAGCCTTTATGTCTATCAATATACAAATTGATAAAGAAAATATACTTTACATGATGGAATATTATTTTAGAATAAACGAAATTTGAATCATTTCTAGGAAATGAATGACCTTTGACAACAGACTATTAAGTGAAATAAATCATACACAAGTTCAAAATATTGTAAGGCTTCTCTTATATGAGAAATCCAAATTATAAATAAGGAACAAAATAAAAAATAATAAATTGGGAGATAAATCTTTCTTAAATTGAAAGAGTTTAGAGAGAGAGTAAAGGGATGAGGATTGGATGGAAAAGAGATGAACAAAGGAATTAAAATATGTTATATAAATGCATGAATTGTACATTAATACAATCCATACAAGAATTGTAAACATTATGTACCATAAAAATGTGTTAAGAATAAAAAGAAGTTATACTTTTTTCTATCCCATAACATTATCTATTGTATTCAGATTGTTTTGTAATTTGTCCCCTTGCCTGATTATTTTTTCTCCTTACTTTTCAATTCGGAAGTTTCCTGTTGTCAAATCTTGAAACTCAGAGACGACTTTTCATTCTAGAGTAGTGATGGGCCCAGCAAAGGCAGGCAGTGTTTTTATTAGCATTTTTGGTCTCTAGTTTTCCTTTTTGGTTCTTTCTTGCAATTTCTCTCTCTACTTATATTATCTACCTGTTTTCATATTGCCTACACAAGAACTATGGCATATCAGCCAGAGTTGTTTCAAAATTCCTGGTTTGATTATTACAACATTCTTGCCACATCTGACTGTGGCTTTGGTGACTGCTCGTTGTTTAGATTATGTTTTTCATTTCTAGCATGGTTTTCATTTTTTTTGTTTAAAAGCAGACATGGTTTACTGATGAAAGCTATGACAGGCCTTTAGTAACATCGTGGTCACTGGGGCAAGGACGACACCCTCTACAGTCCTTAGACTTGGCCTCTGGTGATACTGAGGCCCCAACTAAAATGTCACTAGTGCTTTTCTTAGAGTTTGTCCTTTCTTTAGGTGGAGCAAAATGGCCAGAGGGGACTGCCTTTTGGCTATGTTCATTCCCTCTAGTACTATATGATCTGATGAGAACCCAGCAGGCAAGCCTTTGGAATAATAGTTCTTCTTAGGGAAGGGCTTTTTAAGAGCAGCAGAATACTGTGCGGATTTTCTTTCCTCCTACAAAAGAAAAGAAGAAGGGCTGAGGATTTAGCTCACATTTTCTTGTATCTTCCTGGCAAGGTCCAGAGTTCGATCCTCGGTATCACATATCACAATCAATCCCAGCACGCAAGAGACAGAGGCAAGAGGACTGCCATGAGTTTGAGGCTATCCTGGGCTACATAGTGAGTTCAGGCACAGCCTGAACTATAAAGTGAGACCCTGTCTCCAAAGAAAGGAGGAAGGAAGGTAGGAAGGAAGGAAGGAAGAAAAGAAGAACTTTCTTCAGTATTTACTACCAGTATTTTTGTCAGGGCTCTTAGAAGCAATGACCTTGAAGAGTTCCCTCACTACCAACTATGTCTCCTTAGAATTTTTTTGTTTATTTTATTTTATTTTTTTAAGTACCAAGGATCAAACTCAGACCCTTGTGCTTCCAAGGTAAGTATGGTACCACTTGAACTAAATCCTCACCCATCCTTAGAGTTTTTAATTCTTTGTGTTGTTCATTCTAAGACTCCAACAACTTGTGAAGTGTAATTTAGGTTTTCCCACCATGCTTCTTGCTCCTCTGGAGACTTTTGCTCAGTGGTTTTGCTTAGGCAAGATATATTTCTATCTACCCACCTGTCTGTTGCTCCAATTTGGGGGCACTGGTTTGTCCTGTGACCTCACTTGTCTGAAGTATTTAGGAGAGTGATAAATTTTTCATTCTCTTCAGTGTTTGTATTTATGAGAGAATGATACTTTCCAAATTCTTTTAAGTGCTGGACTGGGAACTAGAAGTCTTTCGACTTCATTTTTAGTTTAAAGGGGAATTTTTGCAAAGCTGAATAGAATCTGGTATGGACCCCTCAGGTCTCACGTTTTTGAAAGGTGATTGGATATCGGATTACTCCACTGATGAGCTCAAAGATGAATGTGCTATTCGGAGGAGGGGGCTGGTCATAGAAGGCAAGTCCCTAGAGTGTGACCTTGAGGGTATATACTTGTCTCTGCATCCTCTCCTCACTCTCTGCTTCCTGGCCACCATAAGATGAGCAGTTTTCCTTGTCATGCTAGTACAGTCAGAAACAAAGGAGCTGAGGGAGCCACTCCCCTTCGCTTCATTCAACTGTAAAAGTCACACTACCCTAATGATTATCCATGCTCCATAATTGTCTCCATTCAACAGTAATCACCACATCACCCTAATGATTATCCAGGTTTAAATTTAGGAGGTCACGATGCCCAAAGTGGCAGAAGGAACCTAGGATCAGAGGTGTCTGACCTTTTCAATATTGAAATCCTGAGTTATCTATTACCCCCCCACACACTTTCTACCTGTTCCTTCTGCTACCCCTCCATGATCTGCAATAAAGGTAGCTACTTACTACCCACTGCAAGGTGTACACTTGGCAATTCTTTCCCTGTCCTACACAAGAACTTGGACTATTTTTGGCCACTCAAGTGTAACAATGCCCCTTTGCCGTGCTATTTCTGCCTTGGAGTTAGCCAACCATACACTGAAACCCCGAGTCAACATAGAGCTCTCTTCCTCAAGGTAGCAGGTGCCAGATGTTTTTTCCCAAGTGACCAGAAAGTGAGTAATACAGAGTCAAAGGCAAACTACATGGGACAACAGAAACACTAATTAAGGAAGGAAGGAAAACACTGAAATAAGAAGGGACAGTCCATGTTGGTCATCAGGCTAGACTGCTTGTCCCAACACTTGATTTTTCCTCATACTGGATTTTCTTCCTGTTTTTAAACACAAGTGATTTTAGCCACAGACTTTTTATCCATTTGTTTTTATTTGAATCTTGAGTTTCAGAGTGTACATGCTCAGTCTAAGCCCACTGAAGTCTGACATACACATTTTTCTTATTTCTTCTCTCCACTTTATCTTTCTTAGGAGAAGAAAGCAAAAACTTGAACCTAACACATTTCTTTCAGTAATCAGGGGATTTCCAGAGTTGGGAAATTGCTACCTATTAGAGAGAAAGACTAATAAAAATCTTAAGGTAAATATTTTAGTACTTGGCTAAAAAAAGATCTTCAAATACTAGTGGAAGGCAATTCAGAATAAGGTTTATAAAGAGCTCAAGATGAAAACCTGTTTGACCTGTTAAGACAGGTGTGTATTATCACAAGTTTCTATTAAAATGTATAATAAAAATACAAATGTAAGACAAATACATCAAGACTTAAGAGCTCCACATCGCCAGTGAAGGACTTCTGAGCTGTTCCCAGTGTACAGAAGTTGAGGCTGGAGTCATTGTCATTGACAGGGAACAGGGAACAGTGTCTGTGTACTTTCTTGGAGAAAGATGAATCCTTCACAAAAGTTTTGAGTTTATCTATAATTCATCATAATGGCATTATTTATTTTTAATAAACTGGTTTCTCTTGCTATTTATATAGTATAGTACCTTCTGAAATGTGGTCAAAGGCTTTTCTTTTTTTTTTTTTTTGAGACAGGATCTCACTTTGTAGCTCAGACTGGCCCTGAGCTCAGCCTCAAACTCACATCACAGCAATCCTCCTGCCTCTGCCTCTGCCTCTGCCTCCTGAGTGCTGGGATTACAGGTGTGAGCCACCACGCCCGGCACTGTGGTATGTGGTACTGGTTGCTGCTGGGTGTGAGTCTCCACGCCCAGTTTGGTATGTGGTTACCAGGGACTGAACCCGGGTCCTTGCACTTGCAAGACAGGTGCCGGAACCACTGAGCTAACTCCCCGGCCCTGAAAGGCTTTTCTTTACATGCATATGCTGATGATAGTTTTATGTAGCAAGACAAACTAATCCAACAATACTTCAAAACAGTTAAATCAAAGTTTTGGTATTATTCCAATACATGTTTTACTGATGAAAGAATAAAGTTGTACTAAAAGTACAGCTCAACCTTCAGGAACTTCCCCCTGCTGGGGATTTGGTTCTGTGGTTAGGAATAGGCAGTTTCTTAAAAGGGCATGTACCAATCATGGGCATAGATGAGTGAAGATCCTCCCAATACCAATTTAAGTGAATTTTCAAGAGATTTTTATCATTAAGCCATTTAGAAATTGGAAATTAAGCTGGAAGAGTTTGAGAGTATAAGTAGCTCTTTAATTATGTTTATGAAATAATCTTCCTTTGTCCCTGATGTATTAATAGAAGGAATGATTTTTAACTACCTCAGTGATAGATGTCCTGGTAAATGGAACCACAACCAATTGTACTGTATTCTGACTGACAAATATCACTGACCTTCTGACAGTGGAGGAAGGGGCCAGGATTTAACTCAGTGGTTCCGGTGACTGCCTTGCACGGAGAAGGTCCTGGGTTCGATCCTGGTATCCACATACCACTGAGCTAAATCCCCTGCCCAAAACCAAGACTTTCTAAGACAACTCTCTCCCTTCTACTTTGTCTCTTCATTGTAGCAAGTGCCAGGGACTTAAAAATAATCAGAAGAATAAAGTTGTGCAAGCAAATTTAGGCAATACTTTTATAAGGAGGAAATTTAAATTTTTTCTTATTTTTCAGTTGAATCAAATGCTTCAGTGTCCTTGAGGAGCCAAAGCAGGGGGTAGAGTGCCCTTACAGAGACATAGCTATTTCCTTCTTGGAAGTCCACACCGGCCATTTGTATTGGAACCAGGCAGTATTGTCAGGCTATTGAGCTAGTAAACTATTAGAAGTGACTATCAACATTCCAAGTGAGTCTTTGATGCTGTCTTAGTCACTTTCCCATCCTGACACAATACCCGATGCCAACAACTCTAAGGGGGAGAGGTTTATTTTGACTCACAGTTTGTAGTCCATAGTCAGCTAGCAGCAAGACAGGGAGGCATGGACAAGGAGAAATCGCTCTTGTTGTGGCCGGCAGGAAGCCGCGAGAAATTAAGGAGGGGAGATGTACCCTTCCAGGCCACACACCCAATGGCCCACCTCCTATGACCCGGCTTCAACTCCCAACATCATATTTAACTATACATTGGTCAGAGGAGGTGTGATACTCAGTGATAGAAGAGTATCAAACCCCATGATCCAGTCTCCTACCCAAAGCCTAACCATAGGTGCATGAGGCTTTGGGGGACATTTACATATAAACCATAACATACAGGCCTGTTATATTATTTTATGGTCAAGTAAAAATTCTATTTCTTAAAAATTTAACATATATACAAAGTATACATGGAATGCAAAGTTTCACACCCCTTTTACTAAGCTTCAGTAGTTTTCAGCTCAATGGTTGTATTATTTCATTTATGTCCTATTCCTGTGTTAATCTGAACATACCCAAAGGGCATACATATGACTCTAATTGTATTTATCTCTAAAAACAAGGCCTTTACTCTGAGTCTAAAAAATTCACATTATCATTACTGAACTTTAAAAAGTTATACTTAATATTCTCAAATAGTCACTGACTGTAGAAGTGTCACTTTCTTAACTTTTTTCAAATATAGGTAGCTCTTGCTTTACATAAGACTTGTAAAAGTGACTTATAAGTAATGGGAAAATATTACATAATATTAAGCATTAAAAACTCTTATTTATAAATATATAGGAAAATGAAAAGAAATAAAGCTAACAATAGAGCTGGGGACGTAGCCTTACCCTCATGTTTCCATTTCTAGAAGTCGTCTTTCAGCTTAATATTAATTTCTGTGGTTTTCAGGTTTTTGGATTTTTCACCTCCAGGGTGACTCTTTGAAATAGTTCTTCCTAAACTGACACTGGCTCCTTATAAGATCCTTTGAAGGAGGTTCTAAGAGTTCTAAGACTTTCTGAGTTGAAGGATCTTTCTAGAAAGATCCTTCCTCCACTGTCAGAAGGTCAGTGATATTTGTCAGTCAGTCTTTCTAGAAAGTACATCTCACTCCTGGATTTTGAACCATAGAAAGTTTTCCCATTTCCTGAATAATTGTTAATCATGTAACAGTTCACTCTGCAGAGTCAGGGAGCCACTTGCTCTGGGGAATCTCATAGCCCTGCTCTCCCCTTCCGAGCAATCTCAAACCGAACAACTTCCTCAAGGAAACAATGCCTGCAGAAGGGCAAAGGTGTCATTTTCTGGCAATACTGAGATTCAGGCTTGTGACTGTCATTGATTTTTTAGTAGTATTTATTCATAACAAAGTCATCTTGTCTCAAATAACACAAAGTGTGTAAAGATGTAATAACAAAGGGCTTTCAGTTGACCTATGTCAACACTTTTCTTAGAGTCACTGCAGGACTTTTCAGAGACTTTAATATACAAAGCTGTATTTTGATGCCCTCACAGTAGACTGCCATGGGCACAGTTTCCTAGTTGGGTTGCCCATGTGACCCAATTTCTTGTGCCAGGTTTACTGTGTTTTGGAGAAAGTTGTCCTAAAACATTTATTCTTCAAGGAGAGGACACTAGAAATCCTCACTAATAGCTGTATAGAGGAGGACAAATTGCTTACTCCTACCGTTTAGCTTATGGTGGTACTTTCGTGCTCATCCTTAATTGGTTCCACTTGTGCCAAATTAACTCCTCCTCAATTGGTGGCAAGTGCTGAAGAGATTATTTTGGCTGAAAAAGGTAGCACATGTGAGCCAATGGACACCAACAAGTTCTAGCTTGCACATTGAGTACCAAACAAATGATGAGTGACACAACAAAATTTTCACATCAAAATGCACTGAATACCAATTTGGCTAGCTGTACCAAGCTATGACAATATTTGGCTATTGTAAAAATTAAATCAACATAAGAAAGTATTATGGTGTATATGGAGACATCCCCCCAAAGCTTCATGCACTCACAGGTGAGCCTTTTGGGAGGTGGCTGGATCATAGGTGTGTGGTACTGAGTTAATCTGTTACATGGTGTAGTATAATTGTGAGTGATGGGATTTTTGAAGAAGGCCACATCCGGGGTGTGGATGGTACCAGCCAATAGGCTTGTAGCCTGGATGGACTATAAAGGGAAAGTAGGAAGGAAGGTTTGCTACTTCCTGCTTACCCAGCTCTGGGCTGTTTCTCCTCCGAGTTGGAGCCAGCTAACCATGGACTGAAATCTTTACAAACTGAGCAGAAAATCAATCTATTCTCCTTTAACTTGTAAGGGTTGGATATTTGCCCCAACCCTGAGTAAGTAGCTAAGATAGATTAATAGAAAAATAGTTTTTAATTAGATTTGCAATCCTGTTGAATCCCCACAACTCCAAGAAGCAGGCAGATAAATAATTGAGACTTAAATATCATCCTGAGTCACAGAAAGGAATACAGGTTTGGAGCTTCTGGGAAGTGGAGGTAAAATATGGAAAGATGAATCAATAAATGTAGCATTTTTATGTAGATAAGTCAGGTGGCAAATTTTTCCTTTAGGAGTAGCTCTTCCTGCTACCATTACCTTTTCTAATGAAAATTTATTTACAGATACTAATTTTCTTAAGGGGAGGTAGACTTCCCTACGTTGCCTGATTCTCAATTTGCCATGTGGATAATTAATAGAGCGAAGTGGCATATTGGGGGGTGACACGTTCTGAACCCCTTCAACTGGAAATACTTGCATATTAATAGTTCCTGCCTGTTATCCTTTAGAGTATCATGGAGAAGACGGGACCTACTTTTTGTCTCCAAAGAGTCATAAACAGCCACCTGGGGCCCTGCCCTGAAAGCACATCCAGGCTTTGTGAGGCCTAAGCTGCATTTTACCCAGAGAACTCTAGAAGAGTGACCCTTGGACAGAATTCAGCAAAACAGTTTTGGGCAGAAGTGATATCAGTCCCCGGAGGGATACCAGAAACTCGGACAGACCCTGCTTATCCTAAAAGAATTAGGACTGTGGTTCTTAGTTCGTGGCCCTGGGATCAGAGCCTCGAAACACCTGTGGCCTTGCTGAAGACTCGTGCTCTCCATCAAACCTGCTGAATCGACCTGTGGGGCTTCACTTGCGCAGTTATTTTGTTTTTTAATTTGACCGATTCTCCAGGTGATATTTATTCATATTAAATTCTTAAAACCCACCAACTACCCATTTGAGATCAAAATGATAATCACGGGAGCATTGGTTCTGAAACCTGAAGAGACATTGAAAACATCTGGAGACCCGAGGCAAGGGCGCCTTGAAAGGCTCCGGGCTTAAGGTCCTCCAGGTGGTGCTAGTGCAGCCAGGTGAGCCCCGCCGACCTGCTCGGGCTGGGCTTCTACGTATTCCTTCAGAAGGCGGTGGCGACGTCGAGGAGAAGCGTCCGTTAAACTTTCAGCGAACCGTGAGTGCCAACGGGTTCTAGAAACTTGGGGTTCGGCCTCCTCAGGTCCTTACTCTAGTGGGCGGGGGCACAAAGTAGATGGTACAAATATGTTTTATGGCTCCTGGAGATTAAGGGAAATTGGAGAACCTGACTCACGGTGCATTCAGAAAAGCCCGCATCAGTGAGGCAACCTTGAGCAGGCGCCTGGCAGGAGAGAGTGTCCACCGTGAGGACGTCTTGATGGACGTCTGAAGCAAGGGCAGACACGCGTGGTGCGTTGGGGTAAGCTGCAGGGCCGTGAGATGTCCGGACTGGAGTGACACAGCGGGGGGAAGGAGGCTTGGGGTGTGGGTCTCTGGGAGAAACCCGGCTTTTACTCCGTAGGAGGCAAGAAGCCAGCGGAGTGTTCTGGGAGGAGGGTGAGGTCGTTGCAGCTCATTTCCTAAGGCTCAGGGTGGAAGGTGGAAGCGGGGAGACCAGTTAGCCGCACTTGGCCCGAACCAAACATGATAGGTTGAACCGAATTGGCAGCGATGGTGCACCTGATAGGTAGTCGGATTCTCCGACTGGTTGAAGACAGAGCTAGAAAGCTTGTAAATATGGGGTAGAAGAGAAGGACTCAGGGTTGATGCTAAGTATTTGGGTCTGGAGAATTTATTACAACAAAATGATTTAGAAGTTTGTAAGAGTGGAGCAAAAATTGAGGATGGATTTAGGTTCAGGAATGTTTTATATGTTAGAGACGTCCAAGTGGAATGGTAAGGGAGCCGCTGAGGCTGAAGCTCGGGAGAAAGGTTCAGAGTTGGAGAGAGATACCAAAGTCCTTAAAATGCAGATAAACCGGGCATGATGGTGCATGCCCCTGACCCCAGCACCTTGGAGGCTGAGGCGGGAGGATCACACATTTGTAGCCCAGCATAGGCAATATAGAGTTTTAAGGTCTTATCTCAAAAAGTAAAAGGGGAATAGAAAAAAAGAAGAATGTAGCTCAGGAGAAAAGTCCTGGACTCAATCACAGTACTGCTTTAAAAAATGTTTGACGCCATGAGTGTGAACTAGCTAGGTTCTTATTTGTACCGTCATCAAACTCACCTGGGCCTTGTAAGAAATGAAGACTCTCAGTTGCTGCTAAGGAACTGTAAGTGTTGGCAACTTGATATGGTCCTCAGATGGTCTGTAAGAACTTTAGAGGATTAGGGTACTATGGCTTATATTTAGATGCCCCCACCCCAAGCCTTGGGTGCTCATAGGTGGGGCTTTCTGAGGGGGCTGGATCTAGGGTGTGGTGGGGAACCTATGATGTCCAAGTTGCAGAGGACTGTAGGGTGATCAACAGCTCTGGAAGCTTTGCCATCACTGACTAGGAAGAATGAACTTGGAATGAGGGTGTGTGCTAACTAATGTAGTCCACTGATTGGTTCTGTGTAGCTCTGGGTGTGGATAATGGGCAAACTTGGAGCCTGCAATAAAGGAACAGAGACTCGCTGCTTGTGTGCTTCCTGCCTGCCATGCCTAGACCCTCTCTTGGGCCTCCCTACCCTGCCTTGGAGCCAGCTGGCTGTGGACTGAAACCCCTTTCAAACTGTGAGCCAAATAAACCTTTTCTTCCTTTAACTTTGGCGGCTCAATATGCGGAGTCAGCAATGAGAAAAGTTACTAAAACACACCTAGGTCAGATGACCTAGAGCAGAGGTGGCAGAACGATGGCACACAAGCCCGGCGGGCGCACAATGTTGGCATGTGAGCCAAGCTGCTCAGCATCAGATAAGTTTTCTGAACTCGGATCTCAGTGTTCACGTTTAATGTCGGTGTTGGTACTTTGTGTTAAAGTTTGTGGGTGGGTACCCCATCGCTGTGACCTAATGTCTGAATGATACAGAAGAGAAGGACTGAGAGTGTGACTTTGGAAGCCTTGCAAAAGGAGACAGACACCGAGATGTTGGTAGAAAAGGGGAATTCGGAGAGAATTGTGTGCATAACACATGAATGTGTTTCAAGCATCAGGACATGAGGAACTTAGTCAAAAGCTGAGCAACCAGCACTTTGGGCTGTTTCTGTAAAAACCGTATATGGGGATCCATGATATCTGGAAAAGGAACTATGAGATGGGTAGACTTTCATGAGTTTCATCTGAAGAGAAGTGCGAGATAAGTGGTTGGGAAAGTGAGGTCTACTCAAATTTGCTTTTCAGGTGGGAGAAATAACATAACTATTGGTGTAGTGGGTGTGAGGATAATAAATGAGAATGCAGCTGGGTGACAGCTGAGGACTATCCTAAAATACCTGGAAATGAGAAGGAAGGGACATATAGACAAGGGATCAATTTTATCTTGGAGGATGACATTTATAGGAATAGGACAGAAACATGTTGGTGCACATGGGGATGGGAAACATTTTCTTTTGACAAGATATGCTTTATTTTTTTTTCAATATGAACAATTTTTTTTTTTTTTGAGGTCTTGCTTTTGTAGTTCAGGCTGGCCTTGAGCTTGCTATGTAGCCCAGGCTAGGCTCAAACTCACAGCAATCCTCTTGCCTCCCAAGTGCTGAGATTACAGTCGGGGGCCACCACGCCTGGCACTGTGGTACGTGGTACTGATTGCTGGTGGGTGTGTCTCCATGCCGAGCACTGTTGTGTTGTTGGATGTGGTTACTGGGGATGGAACACAGGCCCTTGCAAGGCTGGCACAGGAAGCACTAGGCTAAATCCCCAGCCCTCTTCCTGCCTTTTAAAGTCATCACACACGCATGTGCGCACAGTATTACTTGGCTACCAACTGGGAAATTGAAGTAGGAAGCAGAGCGTGGCAATGAGGCTGACACGGTTGTGCATAATCTGCCAGTAGAAGAGACTTGTTCACTACAGGTGCAGAGCAGCGGCTCCTACCATAAAATAAGATCAAGCCGATCCCTGTACCCAATACCAAAGTAACACAAGAACAGGCCAAACCTTGCCCCTGACATCAATCTTCTAACATAATGAGCAGAGAGCCTGGCACCTGATACCAGTTTTCTAGCACAAGATCAGGTGGGATCACCTGGATCAACTATCAGACGACCTCTTCTTGCAGAGGTCTGTTCTGCTCGCCTGATGTATCTTTTCCTCCCTAGCACATTTTCTCCTCAAACATTTCTTTACCCCTTTTTTCCTTTTCTTTTTGTTTTTTGCCCTAAGTAAATTTAAATGTTTTATATTCACCAATTATCCCATTCAATTAACTGAATATGGCAATTGCAATTTAAAAAGTGCTGCTGGTCCCTACATCACCAGGTAATACTGCTTGGGGAGACAGGAGGTGACTGGGCTCTGAGTACTGCATACTGAGTCCTGAGTACTTACATTTCCAGATGGCTAAAGAGGGTAATATCTTCTGGTGTCTTGATTCTGTTCAGTGCATGATGGTGGGGGCTTTGGAATATGAGAGGGGAATGAAAGAGGCAGAAAGATAGCCAGGCAGTGTGAAAGCACATGTGCAGTAGCGTTCATAGTCTGAAGCGACTGCTGAGGATGTTGTATTTGAGCATCGTCAGCTACGCAGCACAGTGGTAGTAGGGAAAGTACTGGATTTGAAGTTAAGCCAAAAGGGCCACAGTGAAAGAAGGTGCTGAGGAGAGACACAACAGCAGGGTTATAGTTATGATCATGTAATATAAACTGGGCAAGGAATTGGGAAGTAGAGTAGGTGGGAAATATTAAATACACATTTTTCCCAGATTCTGGGGATCAGAAAACCCAGGTCTTCACGCATGGTAGACAAGTACCCCTGAGCTACATCCTAGCCCTTGGAGGAAAATATTTAAAAGGTGAGTAGTTCAGTGGATCATTTATTTGTGTGTGTGGCGGGGAGGACTCACTGATATTTAAAGTTGGAATACTAGATAGGAGACTGGAGAATAAAATGTTTGAGATTATGAATGGGAAGCAGGTACTGGTAATGATAATTTCACTACTAATGGGAGTGGAGAAGAGGAAGTATGACAAAAGAAAATAGTATATATACATTTGTTTCTTTTTCTTAAATTGTGAAATAGGCAAATTTTATATGCATATCATGCTCACACTCACATTGACAATTTGTGCCAGTATATGACAAGAAAATGTTGATAAACTGAGAAGCCAGTGTGTTGAACTGCATCAGTATCAAAACCACCAAAAACAGTAACAGGTGTGGGTGACAGTGAACCTGGAGATAAAAATCTTCCAACAAGTGAACCTAATGCCACAGTCTGTATAGCATGACTGTGAAGGTGACAGCTAGCATGGTAGAGTCTGATGTCAGAACTACAGGGGGATACTTTTTGCAGCGGCAGGGGTGGGAGTGTGTGTTGTGTGGAACTGACCATGACCTGCAGCTCGGAGCAGATGGTATGAGACGTGTGGGGAAGAGATCAGTGCACTTCAGCAGGCCCAGGAAAATGTCGGCACAGGAGTCAGGTTTCCATTAGAATGAGGTGGACCAGGAGAGGCTACCCTGTTTGAAGACAGTGTATTTTGCTGAAAGGGCTGTAATGTGGGAACAATGGGAGGCAGAGACTTCTGGGAGATTGAAGGAATGGATCTGGTTTGGGGGCATGTGGAGACCCAGCCTGAGACTGTGTGCTTCTTGTTATTGCTGTTATTATTATTATTTTTTTTTACAACAGGGTCTCACTGTGTAGTTCAGGCTATCCTTGACTCTCTGTGGCTCAGGCTGGCCTCAAACTCATGGCTGTTCTCCTGTCTCTGCCTCCCAAAAATACAAATTATGTCGCATTGGTTTTCAGAGAACATATTTTTAAGACAGTATTTCCTCATTGTATAGTTTAGAGAACTTCTTGGCCTTCTCTTAACCTGCTCTTGAAACTTTCCACAAAATGATCAAATCTATCAGTGAGAAATGAGAGTCCTGACTTAACCCCTTTCCTTAAGACACTCATCTTGGAAAAATGACAGACCATTTTAAGACTATCTTCGTTAAAAGCTCATTATGATCCAAATCATAACCATCCTTTATTCCATCTTAATTATATATACCAGGAAATGAATTTTCACTATGGTGTCCTGAATGCATTTAGATATGATGGTCTACTCTGTAGATGTGTGATCTATTTCTGGTGATGAGTATAACTTTGGTTGCCAAATATATCTTGACAAATATATTTTCCAGAAACACTAAATCAGTGGTGACAGAGCTATGGCATGCATGCTGCTGTGGGCTGTTTGGATTTTGAAAGCTCTAAACAGATCACTCTACCTGCTTCATATACTAAAGAATAGCTAGAAAACTCCAGGATTCTGGCCAACTTCTAGTTGAGATTTAATTCCCCACCCACATAGCCTTTTATTGGGCAATCTTTGTTAGCATTTGTTTTCCAAGTTACCAGATTACTCATTTCAGAGTTCAGTTACCCAGAAACTACATACTTCCATGTCTACACTGTGAGGCCAGGAGGTTTTTGCAATCAAGGCAATTAGTGTCGGGGATCAAATGTGGGCTGGTCCTGTCTTTGCTGTGAAGCTCCAGGAAAGAGGTGGAGAGGAGATTTCTCCCAGGCTGTTGGTAACCCCTAGTGGGGGAGGGAGAAGCTCCTCAGATTTGCCACTTGAAGTAGTTAGGCTTAAAGGTCACAAGGAGTCCTACACAGGCTGCATTCAGTGACAAGAGTTTATTCTTAGAATATTGTGAAGTAGGATGGGGGACATCCTCATCAGCTGCACAGTTCTCTGGGCCCAGGACTTCAGGGATGGGTTGATACATAACAGGCTTCTCACTTATGAGTGGGCAGAAAAGAACAGGTCTTACTGCCATTTCCCTCAGTCAGTAGAGTGAATAGCTGAATTAGCTTTTGGCTCCTCACGATAGTGTTTTCACAACTGGAAATGATTACTACCAAAGCACTCCTGTGATAGTTTCTCTACCAAGAGAGACTGTTAACCTGAAGCTTTGGTGATTGATACACTTACCTGAAATTAGATGCCATGAAGGTCTGTCTGTCCATATGTGCATTTCTCTGCACGGAGACATTTGTTAAGAGGCTTCAATCTTTGCTTGAATTAACTGTGGCTGGTGTAGATTTGTGTTTTACTCATATGTGAAGATGACACAGGCAGGAATGGGTTTGTTTGAATTACCGATTTCAAGAGGGATTCACACCCGGAAATAACTGGAGCTTCCAAGACAACCACTGCTGCGTCACACAGCAGAATGTTGTGTGAAATCACGCTCTCCCTTCCCACAGGGACTTCTGATAGCCCAGGTCCTCCCAGGTGTCTCAGAACCTCCTGTGCCCCATCCTCCGGTTTACAAGTGCTCACATACCACCCTCACTTAGTAACAGAATGGAGTTAGTTTTTGTTATGTGTTTCTGTGGGCTTATAAATTGCTTTCATGCTGTTGAAACAGACCCTTACCAACAGGTGTCCTGTTTTCCTCCTTAGAGATCAAGTTTGAATAAGTAAAAGATAATCCAGGATTTTTCATTTTTCAGAAAGCAGGCAGTTTAAATATTAATCCCCCATTACCAGCAGATATTCTACAACTGCACATGCAAGCCAGTCAATCCCAAAGGTTTTTCTGGCCCAAGTCTCTGTGTAGAGATCAGTTTTTAACTATAGCCAATAGTTGGGGTTTTTTGTTTGTTTTAACTCCAGCAATGACTGTCCCAACCAACAGCAGTACCAAAACAGATGAGCATCACGTTTGAGAAGAAAGTCCAAATGCTATTGTCTAATTGCTTAAATGATGGCAGTGACATAAACTTGGGCTGTGTTTGAAAAGTCGGTTATTGTAAGTCACCTGCATTTTCCTCTTGGTGTAATCAATAACCGTCATCTGGTTATTGTACATCACCTGGTTTTAGTACAGAGTTCAAAACCACAGTCAGGCGATCTGTGTTGTTTGCAGTGTGCAGTTCCAGCTGAACCTGATGTCATTAACTATGGTGGGGTTAGAACCAGGAGCACCTACCAAAGCTAACAGAATAAGAAATACAATTTATTTTGCTTAAATTTCCAGTTTACTACCATTGAAAGCATTCAGAGACTTGATGAGGTGCAAAAATCATGAAGGTCATGCAGTTTGGGAAGATACTTATTAAGCACATTATTCAATTCCATGATCACTAAGATCTTTCCTAAATTCTTGGACCTTTCTCATAAGATCAATGTCATTTACAAGAAATAATGCTTTGTTTCCTTCCTTAGAGAAAGCTGAAATTTAAAAGTAGGAATGAATTAATTTTAATAAAAATGGACATTCGGGGCTCTTATGTGCATTTTCTACATTTGCTTTAGAGAATTCTTCATATGTACCAGGGCTTTTGTTACAGTGTGCTATCCTCTGAGATCTCAGAAGCCAGTTTCTACCACTTAGGCTCTGTAAATCTTAAGAATCCTCTAAGAACACAGGATAGAATCCAGGAAAGGCACATAGAGCATGTGGATCACTTTTCACTGCACTCCAGAGTTGGAAAAGGCTGAAAGGATTATTTAAATTGAAACAAGCAGAGACTGCTGCTCGGGGAAGGTGAGTCAACCCAACCAGTTGGCTCTGAGTTCCTCTCCTCAGCAGTTTTAGTGTAACTTTCTGGCTCTGCCTTTTGGCCTTGCCTTTTACAATGTTGTCCACTTTGTGTTCAGAGCAGCTTGGTTCTTTTGTTTGAATATTTATCGGATGTGTTAACATCCGTTAAATGATTGTGTCAGCTCTCACCAAACTGTCATCTTGGCTCTTGCCGCTCAGCTAGAAGCAGCCCTGGATGGCAGGGTGCTGAGAATGAGTGTCGGGGCTTCTGCACGATCACTGGCCTGGATGCTGGGGATCTGTGCCTTTGGGGAAGCAGAGGGAGATGGTAGACTGGCCTGCACAGAGTCCCTGAAAATGGATAAGCTTCTCTTCAAAATGGTAAAGCGGGTCAGGGGACTGGTACCAAGATGCAGGACCAGTGAGTGTTATCAATAAATATGACACAAGCAGGGGTCTGGGATAGGTGGTCTGGCGATTTCCATCCTTTCAAGAGTACGGACACTTGCATTCTTTCTACCTCAAGTCACTTGGTTGTTTTTTTGTTTTGTTTTGTTTTTTTGTTTTTGTTTTTGTTTTTTGCCGTGAAGACAAATAGAAACAGCTCCTTCAATTACGTGTTCTTTCTGTGATGCTTTATGTCCTGTATCAAACAGAGTTAGTGCAACTATGCATTACTGGATTAGGGTAATGTGGGCATCTAGATAGGGGACTTTGAGCTATTCTCTGCTGCCCAGTCCATCTGTGAAGTACTGCCCTGGGGGGTGGTGCCTGTTTTGGCTTGTTTTAGTTGAAGAACTAAGGGAACAGAACATGTATTTTTCTAGCCGGGCATGGTGGAGTGTGCCTATAATCCCGCTACTCAGGCAGCTGAGGCAGGAAAATGACAAGTTTGAGATCAGGCCAGACAACTTGCAACTGGTCTCAAAAATTTTAAGGTAAGACTAAGGATGTAGCTCAAATGGTAGAGTACTTGCCTGGGAATCATGAGGCCCTGACTTCCATCCCCAGTATGGATTATAAACACATTTTAAAACTGAAAAGGACACTATGATGAAAATAATACAGTAAGCTAATAATTGATAGAAAAATCACATACAAGTTAGAAACATTATGAAGCAGTATCATCACCTAGCTTTGACTTAAGGATGTTTATTCTTAGTTAAGTGCTATCGAGTTCTCCTAATATAACTCCTGTCCCACAGCCGATATGAAGAGTTCATCTCCAAAGCTCAAAATTAAAGACTTTTTAGTACTATTAATTACTCTTGCTGGACTTATTCTTCTCGCTTCAGGCTCATTGTGGTAGTTATTTTTTTTTTTTACCAATAAGAGCACAGAAGAAAGCCACCACCGGAAAGTTCTAGGGAAAAGGGTTAAGTACGGGCAAACTTTATAAGAGCTGACATTGGCCATATTTACCAAAAAACATTCATTTATTATTGTTTAAAACAATGGAACTAACAACTTCTTATAAAAAGAGCTGTATCCATTTCTACTCTTTTTTTCCATTATGACTGAGTGGACATTCTACTAGGGAGTAAAACTTCCTCTGTCCTTTGAACTATAGAGTTATTTTCTCTTCCTCTGTCCTTCTGCAGAATTGAGAAATATCTTAGGATTGTCCTATGAAACCTCAACATTATACCTGCTCCTTCATGAGAGCCAACTTTCCCTGTCCCCTCGTGTCTCATCTTTCCTTCCTGATGAAGCTTCATAAATTTACTGAAGCAAAGGCAAAATGGGGTGTAGGCAGGATGGGCGCTTTGTAGGTAGATATATTTTCCACAGAGGAGACCTAGGTATTCTCAATTTTTGTTTCTTAATGTCTTACATTAAAGAACTTCAGGTGTTGTTAATGATATATATATATAACCTTGACTGTTTTTATTTAGACTTAGTACCCAGGAGGTGTAGGCCAATAATGTTGTTTAATATGTTACACATACATAGATGTGTTACACTTAAGCTTGTGTTTTTTAATATTCTTATTTTTGGTACCAGGGCCTTGGGCTTTCCAGGCAGGCATAGAACCACTGAGCTACATCTCTGAGCCATTTTTTGTTTTTAAAGGCTTTCTTCAGAATATATTTATAACGGCTCAACCATTTGTATGTTCTTGGCTTTGTGTCAGCAAAAGTAACAGCAAATGTCCTTGGTTTCCTAGTATGCTGTTACACTGAACATTTACACCCTGGCATGGGGAAGTAACTTCTAATTTTTGTAGGCAGAGGCCCAACAGGCCAGACCAGTTCAGGTTAGTTTCTCAGTCTAAACAGTCTTGTCATTTGTATGATCTTCATCTCTAATGAAGGAACTTCTGAATCACTATCGAACTCTTTAGCATCTGTATGACACTGACACTATTATATCCTTTTGATAAACAGTGTTATTCTTTCACAATCTGGAAATTCCAGTAATACAAAATCAAGGTATATCAGTAGGACTTTGTTTTTTCTGAGGATTTTGGGTAGAATGGGCTGTGCCCTGCCATGAGTTACTTCCTGTCGTATAGAATAATAACTTACCACCCAGGCCTTGCTATGAGTTTGCCCCATTTTTCAGGCAAATGCTGAGGTGGAATGTCTTAGTAACTCATTGGTGTAAATAGATAACCCCTGATGTTGGACACGGTGAACCAATTGCAAAAACAGCCCCTGGTTGCCCAGTACAAGCATGTCACAAACTGATAAATTATGCTAATAAAATTTGCCACCTGTAAACTCATCACATTGAGACAAGATCATATACACAGGTATGTCAAAGTAACATTAGAGAACATTAGACTTGTGGGACTGTCAAACACTCTGGACCAAAGAGTAACAAATCTTCATCTTGACTATAATAGCAAAAAAAAAGGAAACAATACAATAGAAAAGATAAAGTATGGCACCTTTATTAGTGGACCTGTTTGGCTATTATAAAGAATGTCTTTGAGGCACATTCATTGTCCTAAAAATGTCTGTCATGTTTTGGGTGTAGGCTACCATACAGAAATAAAAGTGTGGTAGTAATATGTAAAATATAAAATAAGAAAGCTCCTGTCGGATGATGGAACTGTTTTGAGTCTGGATTTTAGTGGTAGTTTCTCATCTGGACTTAACTGAAAGAGCTAATGGATGGGTGAAGTTTATGAAGAAATTTTTATACTTTTAAGTAGGTAGCGTATATGGAAAAATTATGTAAAATGAAGTTCAAACAATGCCCATACCTGAAGTATATCATGTGTCTTCTACTTACGTATATATTTAAGTAGGTATGGATAAGGGAAGAAAATATAGAAAAATCATACAGTGGTTACATAGGGGTGGCTTTGGAGGAGAACGAATCTAGGACTGAAATTCTATAGTGGTCTTAGCTTCAAGTCCCTTCCAATTAAAATGTCTTGACATGAATATATAAATGTATTGTCTTCCAAGCAAAGCTGGGTTAATATTTGTGTGGGAAATCCTAGTGTCCTCTCTGCACCTCTGCGCATGTGACGTGGGAGTGGTGAGACATAGAGAAGGCATCCTACCTTAGCCTGGTGGTCTGCTAGAATTAAACTGAAAGCATTGCTTAGATCAGGAACAAAGGGATCCTTTTCCTTTTAAAGCCTGCTCAGAACGTACTAGAAGAATAAGATCTTTGAGATAAATATCTAGATTTTAATTTCAACCTTTCCATTTCCTGGTTCTGTGTGGCTTTGGAAAACTATTCTACATAGTCTTTATTTTCTTGAAAGGCAAAAATAATGCCCATGCAGTTTAGTAGAGATTAAATTAGGTGAAATATTCCCAGGGACTTCCGGTTTGTACATTGTCCATATATAATGCTAACCATTGTATGTATGTGTATGGGGGAGGCAGTTTTTGTTTCGGAGGATTTGGTGCAATTATTTGCATAGCTGGCCCTAACTCGTGTTCCTCAAGAAGTCCTATTTCTCACCGAAAAATATTTGAAAGTCACCCCTCGGCATGGTTGGCTTGGAGCAGCATGTGAGAAGTTCGGTCTCAAAGCAAGTCAGAGGTGGGTGCAGAGAGCAGCAGGTAGTCATTAGCAGTTACCCTCTGTACAGCAGGAAATCTGGGCACCACGTGTCCCTGGTACAACTATGGCTGACTTCGGATGTCAAGGAACAGGAAGACAGGAAGCGGAAGTTCCGGCTAGTGACTGTATTGCTCTTTGAAGTAGAAAGCACTATGATTTAGGCTAAAATAACATAAAAGGGAGAACAGACCAGGGCAGGGACTTGAGTAAGGAAGGTTTGGATTAGCAGAAACGGAAAGAAGTTAACAAACTTTGTGTTACATCAGGTCTCCTTGAGAACAGAAGCTGTGTGTGAGGGCCTTGCATTCACGAGGTGTGGTAATGGTTTCTCCAAAGGGATGTAACAGGAATCAAGTCGATTTCATGACTGATCAGTGTGCAGTGAACATCACCTCTGCTCCCAAGTTTGCCTCCATTTTGTAATTCTGACTTGTTCCCCTAATTAAGATGCAAGGTGGCCCATCATAGGCAATGTCAAAGCGGTCCAGGCACCTTCAGAAGGAGGACGGAGCACATGAGTGACTGACAAGGCAGAAGAGATGAAAGAGATCCCTGGTAGAGCGGCTTTGGTTTGAGATTCACAGAGCAGGTATCTGGCAGGTTTGCTACCTTGTTCATCGGATAGAGTGAGGCACCAATCTCTCTTCTCCCCCTTTTTGATTTCCCTACTGGGGGCTTCACCTGGTTTGCATGGTGACCACCACACACCTCGTGCTCTCCCTGCTCAGGTGTTTGATTATAAACACAGCGGGATAAATAATGATTTTAATAATCTCTGGAAGATTTTGAAACCTCTCCCATTTCCCAAACACAGCGGATAGCGCTGTAGCTCTTCTTTACATTTGCACACCTGTATGATACCTATCATGCTAAAGTGTTTCTTTCAGACTGTAGCAACCTTATTGATTATGATTCAGTTAGGAAAGTATGCATGATTAGAAGACAGTAATGTTAGTAGTGCAAGGTACTAGGTACTCAGTTTTCTCACTTGCTGAAAAGTCTATAAATCGCAGTCCAGGTCTTGGTTTGTAGAGAAAGGTAACCCAGCTACATGAGCTGATCCTCTTTTACCAGGAAACAGGCTAGTTATGAACATTGTTCTACACTTGCACTTGTTTTAATTTCCAGTGAATTATTTAAATGACACCTTCACCCATTAGTAATAAACCTGTGAAGTTATCTTCCACTTTTTCTAGTGACTTGGGATAAAAAACTACTAGAAGAGACAAGAAGTATAACATTGTTTAGTCATGGGCTCTGTCTTAAAAAAATTATTTGCTACTTTTTCTGGGAAATGCACCTATTGTACAATGAGGTTATTCAATGCTATTGCTACATTCTCAGGCTCGGTCCATCAATGTAGCTGTGTTGTGCTTTATTACCTTTGTCCTTAATGCTACTTCAGTCATGAAAACACATTTAAAACTCTTCAGACTTGACTGATTCATACTAGATTTCACAATGTCATATAGATTTATCAGTAGAAAGTTATAAATGAAAATAGTCATGAAACCATTGACTAATAACATAAGCCCCTCTAACAGACTTTGCTGATGAAGTTTATTCACATAGCCAGTGCTTAGGAACTTTATTTTTAGTGATTTTACGTCTTTCTTGTTCTCCATGTAGAGGTAAATTTGGGGATGGAAATGTCAACTCCTGTCTTTGCTTCAGTTGCTGCTTTTGGTTTATCAAAGTAGCTTTCCTTTAAAGAAAAACATAGTAACTTTTATAAAACTTTTTCAAGGTCAACAGAATCCAGTAGATTTACTTTAGCAGTACTTTTGTATTAACAGTATTTACTTTTAGGATTATAAAAATGTATTTTTCTTAGGAAGCAGGCTGGGTTGTTGCCACTTGAAAAAAAAATGTGTTAGTGTTGGACAGTAGGCAAAAAATTCATGTCATAAAAGGAAAACATAAAAGGATAGTACTTCAGGGCAGCTATGGAAAGTGGATGCTCAGGGAGATCTCCTTTGTCTCAGAGGGAGTAGAGACTGGACTACGTGTTCATTTCCATTCGTTTAAGCTTTGTCCCCAACAATTTCTTTTATTACTTGAGGGTTAGAAAGGTGAGCTCTTCCTTCTTTGAGTTCATGTTCTCAATTTCTTTGCTTACAATGCTCAGAGTCTTCTGCTGCCTAGATCTCTACACAGCAGCCATTCAGATCTCTCTATCAATAAGCATTTGTACCTTTGGTCCAGTAATCCTCTGGAAGCAAGATTTGGCAGGCCTCAAAATATTTTCTGAACTGTGCCTACAACCATTTTTTTTTCATTAGGTAACTACCAGCTAAATAAACATGGTCAACACTTTCCATGCTGCCTTGGCAAGGAAACATCCAAGACAAGAGTGATTACATGTTTGAATGAAGTTCACATAACAGTGTTGAGTCATCAAGTCTGCTTTTGTGTGCTAAACCTCTTGTGACATTAGGTTGATATGCTATCTTCAGAATTCTTTGTTTTCCCCTTAGAACAAAATAAAAAGAGTCACTTGTGTCTCAAAATGACCAATTTACAAATCTGAGAGGCACACCCACTACCTGTCTCCAAGTTTAGCTGTGCAGTTTCGCATAACATGAGCCATATTAGCTTGGCCCTCTTCCCATTGTCGTCTTCTATGGAGAAGACTCATAATGAAGATAATTGTCTAGTGCTCAGTTTAAGAGTTAGGAATTTGCCTAAGCAGTTTACCAAGAAAGCTAAAATTTATAGACCTTGTGTTGTTCTAACCCTTCCTAAACCTCCAAACATCTCCTGAGGTGGTAGAATAATGCAGTAACCACAGTCTCAGGCAAGAGATTCAGGGTACCTCCCTGAATCTTTGATAGTCCCAGGAAAGTCCTAGCATTGTACCTTCCCAGGTTGGCCCTTGTGCACCTCAAGCAGAGACAAACTGTATCTTTCACCCCAAAGAGAAAAATCTGAATGAATCAAATTTATCTCTCTGTGTGACTCAACCTGCATGACTATTGGAACACCTTGTCCATAGCTGCTTCACAAGAAATCTACAGATAGGACATTGCCAAGGAAGCTAGAATAAACTCTTCTCTGCTACCAGTAATAAAAATTCACACAGTACTGCTAGAGATCATCTGAATTATCTTATTTTTTTAGATAATTTTACAGTATCAGTTGTGTGTCAGGAAGAAAACAGTCATGTTTCATCCTTGTGTATGAATAAGACAATATAATCTCTAGTTTATATTTTCTTAGTGGTTTTTAAAGAGCTTCGTTGATACATAATTTTCATATAGGATGTCATATGACTGCCCCATTTGAGGTGTACAAGTCATACTAGTGTACTGAGTTGTGCAACCACAATTAACTTTAGAACATTTTTATCAAGTTAAAAAGACATCTCATTCCCCTAATCTTTCTACCTCACCCACTCCTAAGCAATACTTGATCTGCTTTCTGTAGAAGTTTTTTGAAAAATGTATTCCATGGAAAGACATCTAAAACATTTTATTTCTGTGTTCTTTAGCTTAGATTTCCTATTTTCCAGTTGCACAGTGTGAAGAAACTGATGCTAGGTCTTCTTTGTACACTATTTGGTCTGGTGCCTATAACTAAATGTACTATTTCCTTAAAAATTTGGACAAAATATAGTATAATGCCTGAAGGCTTTATCATTCCATCAAAACATAACATTAGGAAGGAAAATATATTTCCCATGCATTATGGTTAGAGAATGTCTTTAATGGATTTCAGACAGGCTTTCTGTTTTACGAAACTAAGTCAAAGATGGCAGGCTTATGTTATTCAGAGCTGCCAATCACAAGGGGAAAAGTCTGACCAAACTGGCTTAAGAAAAAGGAGTCTTTTGCCTCATGTGATATTACTAGAGCATTTACAGGATTGCGAAACGAGGTGCTCAAATCTTGTCATTAAGGCCCAGTTGCATTTTATCTATTTGCTATTCACTGTGTTGCTTCTGTTCTCAGGCAGGCCTAGCCCTTGGTACAAAATGATAGTGCCACATCTCTAGGTTTTCTTTCAGTTCACACAATGACAGTGAGAAAATGCCACTAAAATGCATAGTCCTAGAATTGAGCACCTTGGTTCTGGTTATTCGGTCTGCTCTGGGCCACACACCAGCTCTTGAAACTCAGGGGAGAGCCAGATCTACCTGGTCACTTGACTAAAAGAAAAAGAATTGCTTCTCAATTAGAAGCAAGTTACGTTATTAGAAGCTGTTAAAAAGAATGGATTTTGGAAAGGCAGGAACAAAAGGATCATGATAAAGAGTGCTGCATGATGAGTCATATAGTCTGGGCTCTGTTCTAATGTTACTAAGTAATTTCCTCAATTTAAGCAAACCACTTAATCTGAGTAAGTCTTGATTCCCAGTTCAGTAAAACTACAGACTTGCATCATAAGTCCTCAGAGGTCTCTGCTAGTTCAAAATTTGAATCCACTGATGAATTGGATAGATATTTTGGTATTAAGTAGGTATGACTAAACCTGGTTTACTTTGATGTAATTAGCACAATGACTTTCACAGAATAGTGCTATATCCTACAGCAAAAGTAATTCTAAATAGAGACATAGTATTGCCTTATCTCTCAAAGCAAATGTTGAATAAATGACATTAAATGTATAATTGATCTGAGTTATACCTACCCTATGCATAGAAGTTATAACATTATTTCATTTTACAAAAACTCATATTGGATATCAAGTTGCTTCCAGCACTTTGTATATGCTTACATTAATGTGTGTATTGTTACTTTGAGAACCAATGAATTATTGGACATAGTAGAAACCAATTGGAAAAAAAAAAGTGATAGAATGCTTGTCTCTTTGATATCCTTTTTTAAAAGTCTAAAGGCTTTTTTTTTTGTCTAAAGTTAGAAACTACAGAACTAAGTGGGAAAAGAACAAGTCCAGAATAAAAATTAGGAAGATGTTTTGGTGGTATTAGTGGTAGTGAACCTGGGGAGCTGTATGATCTCACAGATTAATGGAAAAAAAGTGGTGAAAATAGCCATAGGATGAGGGCAAAAATTCTGAGCTTTGAAATAATATATGAGTTTCTTCAATTCTTGCTTTGGGTGTTAAAAGCCTTTTACTTTGTTTACAAGTTTTTAATACAAATGCAAGTACTTGAAGGTCTCACAGATTGTGGAGACTTAGGTATTCAAAACCGACAATTCTGACTGTCCTAGAAGTGCCCTCCCCCAAAACTTTGTATGCCTCTCTGATTTCACCAACCAACATTTTGGGCTTTGTGTGGATGAGTCATTTACCTGGGGTTTTGAAATAACATCTGTTTAGGGTAGGCTCTTCTCAGCTTGGACATGAGTGGTAGATAATCTGTGTAATTTCCCCATCTGAAGGCAGTATCATTTACATGGAATTCTGCATATGTGGTGTCCCCAAAGCACAGGTCTGAGGATGTCTCTTAAAAAGACTACTATATCTGGATAGACTCTGTAATATCCAAGTTGGATATTTCCAAATAGGAAATGTTGCTTGATTTGAAATTTGAAGACATACATTAAGTAATCTTGGATCTCCACCCAAAGCCCTGTACAATTCCGTGAGTGTAGGCTTCACTTTCGAGCAGATAGAAAGAGGTGATAAATTATATATGACAGAGAAAACATGAGAAGAAGCGAAATAATATTTCACCTTGCAATGCAAATGCTCTAGTGAACAGGAAAGTTGGTACATGTGGTGTGCAATAAAGGGTGGCCTTATTTTGAAATAAACCATAAACCACAAGACTTCAAAGACTGACTTGACCTTTCAGACATGAACATTATATAAAGGAGTAATAGATACATTGCTGATCTAGTGCATTGGGCAAATATGTATTAGATTTAAAGACAAAGACACTGTATAAATATTTGCAGGATTAAGTGAGGAATAATTTAACATTTAGTACCTCAAGTGTTAGTGATAGTGTCAGTGTTATTCTACAGAAACAGTTGGAATTTTTCATCTAAATTTGGTTTAGATAATCAACACTCATGATCACACGTACCCTCCATGGTGGTTAGGGGGAACTGTCAACTTGAGTGGCTTTGGAATCACTCAGGTGATTAGCAGAGCACACGTCTAAGTGTGTCATGGAGGTATGGCCTTGGGGTCTCTGGCACTTTCCCCCTGCTCTGCTTTCTAGTGACCATAAACCAAGCAGCTTTGCTCTGCCACACCCTTCTGCCATGATGCTCCTGCTTGGGAGACATCCAACTATGGACTAAATCCCTTAAATCAAACTTCTCATCTTTTAACTTGTAGGTGCCAGGTATTGTGTCTTAAAAACAAGCTAATACACACCCCAAGAGAGTATACAAAAGTTTATTACTCAGTGTTTTCTGGGGAAGCAGGCAAAGCTCTGAGGTAAATCAATAAATGGATTGAGAGTAGGGAGAGCCAGTTGTCTTGAGAGTGTTACAGTGGTTTTGTGAGCAGTGGGCTGGACTGAGCATTCTTGTTCTCACGTGTGCAGTGGGGCTTGTGTGTGGAGACTGAGTCTTTGTCATCAGGGAAAAAGAAGGGTCATCCAAGGTTTCTTATGAGATTGTCCAGGTGTGGGCAAGGGTAAAGGAGTAACAGAACTCTATTTTGGTTTGGAGGGCTCCCAGACCGAAGACAAGGATATCATGAGGAAATACGGTTCCAGAAAGAAACAGCCACAAAGTTGCTAGCTGGTGGCCAAATAGAAAAGCCACCATTTGGGTGTTCAGGAACCCTGGAGGATCAAGTATTTGGAAGCTGGTGGCTCAGTTTTCCCAGCGTCAGTTTACTTTTTTAGTTCTTACTTCTGCCATGTCATAAGGACTCCAGGATTGAAAAAGCTTACATGAAAGATAGCGCCTATAAATGTGGTAAAGGAGAAAAGCTCTCTCAGCTGAGGAACTTGAACTCAAGTCGAGTTTCTGATAGATTAAGGTACTGCCATTATAATTTTTATAGTACATGTCAAACATGTAGTATAGTACTAGTACACTGTAGTATTGAGTATTGGCTGTACAAAGAAATGAGTAAGGCATTCATGGACTTAACCTTCAAGTCCTCTTTGGTTGATATTAGATCTTTAGTGCTTTTTTTCACCTCTATGTTCTTGGACTCAGCTATATCTAGATGAATGAGATTTCTTCTTCAAAATTCCGATCTTCACCCTGGCCCTCTTTTCTCCTTTTATTTTCTTGTTTCTCACCCATTTTACTCTGGCTTGTTGCCATTCACTTCTGCAGATTTTCACTGCTCTGCTCCCAGGATGCACCTGAGACATCAGCTGCTGTTACAGGTCGTATTTCCTTGATCATATTGGATCCTTTTATATAAATGTAGCAATTCTGATTCTGTTCCCTCAACATTTTGAGTATGAAAATGTATATCTGTACTGTTTGAGGCACCTGATAAATTAAAGATGCAAAGAATTCTCAAGTTGCAAATTGTGTCTTAATTCCAGGTTTAAAAGAAAGAAAGAAAGAAAGAAAGAAAGAAACCAACCAACCTCAGTCCAGTAAAGTTGTCAGATGGTCAGTGACTTAGATCACTCAAGGGCAGAGCAGGGAGTTTATTATTTCAGGTGCTGTGTTCTATTTAATATATCACAAAATACCACAGAACAGCACTTTAACAAGGTGATTCAGACATGAGGGAGAGAGATAGTGAGGCAGGGACTTCTCTCTTCTCAAATTACACCACATGTCCTGCTAGTTCCTGTTTCATTTACCCACAAGGTCAAGCTCAACAATTCAGAGTAAATTGTCAGGTCTGAATAACAAACTTGCTTGTCAAAACAGTCTTCTTTCAATTAAGGAATATTATACTTCATTTTAAATACCCTTTGAAGGATTCCTCAGGAAGATAAACATGGATTGGATAGACCATTTGGTATAGAGACTTAGACATCAAATTAACTTAGTCCATTTTCTCTTCCTAGAAGCTTGTAAATAGCCTCTACACCTTTTACTGTAATGGTAACGCTGATTTACATATCTTCTGATAGTGTGCAATGGTTCCATATCCTCACCAACACTATTGTCCTTTTGATAACTGTTTTAAAAGCTGAGTTGAAATGTTTAATTTGTATTTCCCTGAGATTTCATGAGATTAAGCATTTTTTCCATACACTATATATCTTATTATAAGAAACACTTATTCAGGTTCATTTTGCATTTGGGATAGGATCTTGCTTTGTAATCCTGGTTGGTCTTGTGTATAGTATATATTGATTACCCTCCCTGTGTGAAGTTAGTACATATTCATAACCTATTTAATTTCTTTTTCCATCCCCACCTTCCCTTTTCTTCCTCTCCCTCTCTCTTGATCCCTTTCTCCTTTGAGAAAAATCTCCCTAATTCCCATCATATTTTCTTTTACTTTTTATTTTTACTTTAATTATATAAGAGAAACCATAGCTATTTAAGCGTGTGTGGCTTACTGGTTTAGTTAAATCTTGGCTGTGGCCTTTTCTATCCAAGAGATGAATGGAGAAAGAGAGTTGTGCTATTTACGTTCAGTGCAGAATTGCTGCAAATAAAGATACATGAGTCATTTGTAGGAGAAATATATTCTTTCTTTAAAATACAACATAAATAATTTTCATAAGCCTAGCTGATTCCACTGCAAAGGTATGAGGATGTATAGGAGCAACTCTCAACATCTGGCTCTCCATTTTATCTACCTGGGAAGCAGAAAAAATCCTCTAGTCTTCTTCATGCAGTAAAATCCAGAGATGCTCAGTGCATCTTAGCTTTGGCAAGAGTCGGAGATGATGGGGCCGGGGATTTAGCTCAGTGGTTCCGGCGCCTGTCTTGCAAGCACAAGGACCCAGGTTCGATCCCCGGTAACCACATACCATACTGGGTGTGGAGACTCACGCCCAGCAGCAACCAGTACCACATACCACAGTGCCGGGCGTGGTGGCTCATGCCTGTAATCCCAGCATTTGAGAGGCAGAGGCAGGAGGATTGCTGTGATGTGAGTTTGAGGCTGAGCTCAGGGCCAGCCTGAACCACAAAGTGAGACCCTGTCTCAAAAAAAAAAAAAAAAAAAAAAAGAGTTGGAGATGATGACTTCTGAGATTTGAGTGTTAGCTTCCTATTAAAGACAGGCCAGAGATGGTAAGTGCAGGCTTCTCGGTATATTCCCAAGTTCCTTCACTCAGTCCTTGTTGGGCATCTTGGTCTACAACTCATAATCAAGAGCAGATTGATAGAGGGTATGTTCACTAATTTAGTCCTTTGACACCCATGCAAAGTTCTTTAATGAAAAATGATCTTGCAGAGGAATACACTAAAATTCAGAAGCATCACATGACTTCAGAAAGTGACTTTTCTGTGGTGGGTCACTGTTTACAACAGACACATAAGGAAATCCGGCTCTATGGCTAGTCAACTGAACTTAATTTTCAATAAAGATTAATCATACAGAAATATTTGTGAAACATTAGCTTTGCCAAGAATATCTGCTTCTCCAAATCAGCTTTTTCTTTGTATACATAGACAATTACAAAATGTATTAGCTTACCTTTTTTTTTAAGACAGGGTCTCACTTTCTCAGGCTTGCCCCAAACTCACTATTGTAGCCCAGGTTAGCCTCAGACTCATAAGGATCCTCCTGCCTCTGCCTCCTGCATGCTGGGATTACAGGTGTTAGCCCAGCATTGTGGTATGTAGTTACTGTGGATCAAACTCGAGACCTTGGCAGGCAGATGGTAGAACCACTGAGCTGAATCCCCAGCCCTGTATTAGCCTACTTTTTTTTTTTTTAATCTTTATTGGTACATTACATACACACATCATGATTGCACTCCATAATGGGGATTTGTACCAGTATAAAACACAACTTCTCATTTTTTCCCATAGCCCTACCCACCCTACCGCCCGCCCATATACATAAAATTTGTTTCCTTACTTTTTTGTTATAATCTCATTATTTTTCCCCCTTCACCCTATTTTACTTTGAGCATTTTCTATTTCACAATATATAACATACCATTCTAGGACTCATTCACATCTTTATTTTCTCATACCAGAGAAAAGATGCGATATGTATCTATCTGTGACCTATTTATTTCACTAATGAGGATATCCTCAAGGTATGTCCATTTAAATATAAATGATTCAAACCTATCATTTTTTATGGCAGAGTAATACTCCATCCTGTAGAAGAACCACAGGTTTTTTATCCAGTCTCCAGTTGATGGACACTTGGGTTGTTTCCAAGATGTAGCAATCACAATTAGCCTACTTTTGAGAAACCTGTAAGCTATAGTGAAAGGCGAATGGCAATTGCTAATGTTTTATAGGTATTTATTAGAAATTTTATACTCTAATAAAATTTACAATGTGTGGTGTTCATAATATAGATTCATTATTTTTGAATGTTTACATGAAACGCAATTGGAAAATCACAAAAGTTGTTTTCAAAACTTTTGCTCTAATTTTATTTCCTTCTAGTAACTTTAGGCTGTTCTTGTTTTTTGTAATTTAGGTTTGTGATTGTATTTTGGATGTAGATTTTACTACTATCGACTTGCATTAGGACTGGTTTTGCTGTATCACATTTTTTGGTATGCTGCTTCCGTTTTCATTGTTTCAAAATATTTTGCGATTTTACTAACTTGTTCAGTGTACTTGAATCCCATGTATTTTTGGATTTGCTGAAATGTCTGTTACCGATTTCTAGTTTCATAATATTGTGGTTGGACGTGATATTTGCTAGGACTTTAACCTTCTTATATTTAAACCTTGTTTTGTTGTATAATCTATCCTAGAGAATATTCCCTATATTCTTGAAGAATCTATACTTTTACTGTTGGACAGAATGTTCTATGTATGTCTGTCAAGTCTATTTGCCCAAAATGTAGGTCAATTTTGATATTTCCTTATATTCTGTCTCTGTCCATTTTGAAAGTAGGGTATGGAAGAAACCTGCTATTAGTATATTATAGTCTGCTTGTACGTTCAGATCCATTAGTATTTGCTTCATTGAAAGCAAAACTAAGTTCTGAGATATTGATCCAATACTTATTTCGAAGGACGGGTCACTAGAAGTGCTTCACTGTTTACTTATTTCATTTTCTCACCAGAACCATCAGTCATACGTGCATGACTATCCCATCACATGACTATACCACTGGTGGTATGAATGGATCTAATTACTTTTATTGATTTTTTTTTTCGTTTTTACTAATGAAATTAAATCAGCGCTGCCTACCTGTGAGACATGAATTACATTTCTTTCATTACTGTTAGTGCTGACAGCCTGTAGGGTTGTCATGACCCATATTTTACTTCCTCTCAAACTATGGGCCAAGTAACTTGTTTCACATCACAGAGCAGAAAATAAATGGTAGTAGTCCTGGATGTTTCCCACGGCTGTCTACCACAAAGACCGTATTTCCTTCCCCCAATAGTCCCATCCACACTAGGTCCTGTTATATGTACTGACAAAAAGGCTTGTGACCATGATCCAGATACTCAGGATTACATGGACATATGCTCACATATCTACATAAATGAAACAAGTTTCCCAAACAGGATTTTAGCGGCTGAAGACTCTTGGAATTTTCCATTTTATACTGTTCTATTTTTTAAAATGCCATTTCTGATTCCCTAAATTGATATGACCCATCAGTATGTCTTCCTGAATTTTGAAAGCATTTGCTCTAAATGCCTTTTATAGAGATCTTGCTGCCTGCTATTCAATTGTGAAACAGTGTATGTGATGAATTTTATCAACAAATCAAAGCTACACGGATCAGTTACTGCAGGTTGTCTTAATGTTTCCCAAGTTTGGTTTTCTCACCTTTGTTTTTTGAGTATGTCAACAGATCTTTATCTGATAAACAACAGCTGCTGATATAAAACAATGCCTTCTTACAACTCAGAGGAGATAAAATTTAAGTAGCTGTACTTAAGCAAGGGAAAATACACCGAAGTCATCCGAATTTAGATGTGTAGACCTGTGGTTTTGAAGGTATTTTATTCCCAATATGAGCAGCTTTTTGTGAAAAAATGTGAGAGTATCAAATACCAGGGTATCCAGAATGGAGCCCTATTCAAAAGACTTATTGTGTGCATGGCTCAGCCCATTTCCCAGGCCTTCTCTCCTCCCCATGCTCTGCCCCTTGTTCTGGTCCTCCCAGCCCCCTCTACCCCATGCCGTACATCCCCAGGATTCAACTTGAACAGATAAGGAGGTCCAGGAAGAATACTGACGGTCCTGAACTTTAGTTCTACCTCCATGGAAGGACCTCTCTTTCCCTTCTCTACTGTGGCACTATCTTCACTCTACATTATTTCTTGGATAGCTGCAGATGTGTTGGTAAAGTTTATCAATGTCTCTATGCAGTTGTGCACATCACCAGTGTAAATAACTATCCTGGGCCCAAATGCGTCTTTGAAAGTTACACTCTCTTGGATGTTTTACTGCCAGAGCTCTATGTACAGTGTTTGCTTTATTTCATCCAGCTCACTAACCCTTTCTGAGGAAGGTGTCTTTCCATCAACAGCTAGTGAAGTAACAGCATGGAGGACAAATTCTGTGTGTAATATGAGATGGAAGACATTTATCTTCTGCAGAGATGAACTGCTCAAAGTTACAGAAAATACAGCAAAATTACTTCACTAATCCAGTATTTTTATTTTATTTGTATCAAAGCATTTTAACTGAGTTAATTTCATCATTTTAAAATAGTCCTAAAAAATATTTTTATTTTACTACTAGAAATAATATTGAAGAGGGAGTTAACTTAGAATTAATTTATTGAAGTCTTTATGCAAGTATCTTTTATATCCATTTAGGTACAAAACTTGTAAGAAAGATAACACTTATTGCATTGTAATTTCATATTTTATAGGAGTCATAATGCAAACTCATATATACATAATGCAACTAGATGGCAATGTAACTACTACAAGATTCAAAATGTAAAACTAGAATTTAACAGGCAAAATATTTTATATGGCTTTTAATGGAAAATAACTTTAAAAATGATTTATTGCCCCCTTGGTCATTCTGCATCATGTGAACATAAAATATCAGTTTAACATGGTACACATTATCTAAGCAGATGCTGTACACATTTTGTAACGTGTACAGCAGGGTTTGTGGAATTCCTTAAGTATATATATACATACATACATACATATACATATGTATAGATTGCAGTATAGTACACACAGCTCTAATACCCCTGAACATCTTCATTAAAGTTACGAGGTTTCTATTATAAAATTACTTGAAACACTGGCATAACTTCTTGGTACTAAAGTTCAAACATACAGAGTTAAAAAAAAATGTTGGTATAAATACATTCTTTACAAAGAACTGAATAGTGGTCCTGCACTCATACTTTGTATTACAATGAAAAGATTTGAAGATATTTACACTTGTGTTGTCCTTGGTTTCTGTGTGAAATATAGAGAAGTGAGAATGTGGTAGGCAGGCCTATGTGTGAGGTTTTTCTACTTGGTCATGTTTGTGTAGGTTCCAATTCTCTTCTCTGGAGTTGTTGTTGATTTCAAGTTGCCTTGTATTACTGCTGCTGCTGCTTCTTTTGGTGTTCTGGGAACACTGGCCGGCTTTACTTCGAGGGACCGGAAGAAAAGATTTAACTCTTGAGACACCCGACTCAGTCTTTGACTTACTGTTGCTGCATTCGGTAGTTTGATGGCTGCTGGGAGGACGGGCCTCCTGCAAGACAAGAGAAAACAAGTTTACCAATGCTGCCCACTTCTCTTTATCAGTGCTCACTTTCCTCCATGGCTCTGGGCAAACATGCAGAAAGTAACAGAGCAGCTGAGTAATAATAAACGTGGGGGAGATTTACTGCGTCATCCTCATTAGGCCCTCGCCGCTGCAGCTGAACTCCTAATACAGCAGCCAGTGAACAGGCCCCTGATAGCTCTGGGTCCCCTTGGTTGCAGAACTTCACAAAGTCCCAGGCTGGAAGAAATCACCAAATGGGACTCGTCCACCCACTAGGCAGCTCTACAAAGAATGTCACCTCGGGTAAGTCACTCTTCTGCTTTTCAACAACTGCTTTTGAGTGTTCACAAGAGATGAATACTTTTGATCCTGGTGACCTGAGGTCTGCTTCAGATTCTCCCACAGGTAGTTAACTGCATGCTCTCAATCATCAGGGCTCTGATGGTCACTGTCCCCATGCAGAACCAGAGGTGGGCAGGTAAGATGATTTGCTTTCCCATCACCGAGTGAGGAAACTGCCCAAGACCTCAGGACATGCAACGTGTCCCCCCTATTTATGAACTACTGCAAACAGGAGAAGCAGCCTGATAAGCAAACTGCTCCGCATACCTCCAGAAGAGTAACCACAGGTTACTTTCCCTCTTTGACAATAACAGTGCAACCATTAAAAGCTTTAAAATAAGAATTTAACAGGGAAAACACATGACAGGATTTTTAGTGCAACATCACTTGCTTGAACTGGCAGTAGCATTGTCCTGGATCAGCAGATCTCATCCTTGGGCAACACTGAGGTTGCCCGGGGACTGGCCAGATCCCCACAGACTCAGATATAACTTATCTGGGGCATGACATAGACACATATTTTAAAGTCTGCCATTGGTTCTAAGATGTAGAGGTTGAGAATCTAAGTGGTAGTATTGGTTTTAATCTCCGTTCACATTGGATGATCTTTCCCTTTGCCCAGTGCGAGTCTAGTATTATCAGTAATTGAATAGCATCTAAAATTGTTCCTTTAGGTCTCAAGTATCCCAAGAACTGAATCCCCCCCCCCCATCTCCAACCAAAACTTTAACACATTCATGACAGACTCGTAACTCCCATGTCTTGCCGCTACGTGGCTCTAAACCAGCAGTGGTACATGCATAGCTGTTTCAGAATGGCACGTGACAGTCCCACTGGGTGGTATAAGCCAACTGATGGGACAGTTACACAGATACTATGGGTGGTTAAAACCAGCAGAAACATAAATCTTTCCATCCGGGTCATTTCTGGCTATTCCCACATTTGAGACAGGAATCCTCAAATTGTCTTTAACATCTGCCTCCCTTTCCTTCACCTGTTCCAATGTTGCCTACAAAACAGGATCAGGGAGGGGAGGATTTCTCTCTTCCCTAACTGCAGAAGTCCCCAAGTCCTAGGCATGTCACTAAGTCACTGAAATGAAGTCTAATGACACCGAGTCTTCAGGAATGAAGGGAAGAAAGTTACCTCTGATGAGAAGTTTCAATGCTTCCTTTTTTTAAACATCAAGTTGGTAATAGTACCTAACCGAGGGACAGACAGGGTCTAGAGTACAAGTGTTTGGAAAGAAAAAGAAGTCTAGGTTACAAAGATGTGGCGTAGGGAGGAGAAAGCTTCCAGCAGTTTCTTCTGCAGGGAAACATGAAGCCACTATACGCAGTCTATAGTGTGAGGAGCTACTGTGTTTAAGCAGGTGTTTGTGCAGACACGGAGCCCCACAGCGTCAGGATGCACTTATCCTGTTGTTCCTCATCACCTCCCTTGTACTTTATAGTAAGTTAAGGGTGAAATGGTAAGCACAAGATGACTGCATTCAATCTCACTGGTATGCTGTGTTTTGTAGAAATGCTAATGCTAAGCTGCAGCCATAAAGCTGCAGCCATAAGGAAAATGAGAAATGACTGTGCTGCTTCTGGTGAGTCAGCTAGTCAGAGCACATGCTGGGGTAAGTGTAAAAATGGGACTTTAGTTTGGTCTCCAGCACCAGCACCTTCACCATGTCCATACTATCTGGAAGACAGGGCATGTTATGAAATAACGAGCTGGCATAAAGAATCCAAATCCATCACAGTCCCTTCCTGTTAAAGGAGTTATACTCAACACATGAGGAGGCAGGTAAAGTAATTTTGTTGTCTGATGGATAGTGGTGGCCGCAGGGTCTCTTTGGAGACACAGCAGCTTTCCAATAATGAAGGAGAAATTATTTCAGCTAACCCGCAGCGTTCTTACCTCTAAAGGGAGTTAATGCTAGTTATCCCCCGGCTAGAAAAGGAACGCATCTGAGCTTTCAGATTTCTGAGTGAGACTGTGCCCTCTGCTGGCACATTCTGAGAAAAACACCCTGTGGCTGTGGGAGAGTCTTCATAGGGCAAAGAAACAAAAGGACATCAACTGTCCCTGTAAATGGCCACTTAGCTCTGTTTTATAGTCCGGATTAGATATATGGACTTCTAATTGTTTTCAACCTTCTTTCAAAACAAAGTTATCCTGAGTTGATCAGAGCTTATATCATGGACAGTACTGTACTGTGGCAGGCAATGTGGTCTTGTTAGAGATCCAAGGCTATGAAAACCTCTTTCCATTAGACATTTAAACAGCAGCAGACAGTCTTTTTATGCAGGAAAGTGACTTAGTTCTGTGGAGAAAGAGGCCACTGTTCCATTAATGGGACACAGATAGCCCTGCCTGTGATATATTCAACTAGGAATCTGAAAGAAGGCCAAGGGATGTGCTCTGATCAACCCACATGCAGACTGGGTCTTGCATGGATAATGAATAGAGGCTTTAAGGATGACAGAGCCTCTGAGGTAAGTCATTTTCCACCAAGATGCTCAGTAATGCCCCCATTCTCCCTTAAAACACTCTGTAGGAGATGCTGCTGAGCCCTTACCAAGAGGAGCACAACACCCCTACTCCGCTTCCCCTCCTTCCTGCAGCATGCAGGCTCCCACAGTGTCACATGTGACAGCCCCATCAGGCCACCTTAGCATCCAGCTTTGTGTCCCATGCACAAGGCTTCTAACCCACCATGAGAGTGAGAGGCCAGCAGGGTGTTGGCGCCCTTCATGTGGCTCGGTGAGCAAACTGCATTGTCAGTGTCTCTAAAACATCTACATCTTTGCAAGATAACGAATAAGTAGAAAGTTTTTATATTTCTTTTTCGCTAGGAATACTGCCCTATGGAAATGATTTTGAGAGCTGAACGGATCCATTGGAACCTCAGCTCTCCTAATGCTGTTTTCCCTTGATTATAAGGGAAACGATGCAGATTATGGCAGGTTAGAAAATTAAGATCAAATCTTAAAACTCTCAAATGCAAGGGGATGTATTTTAAAATGTAACAACCACACTGACAGAAGTTACACTATTTAGAATTTGGTATACAAAAAATGAAAGCAAAAGAAAATAGTAAAAGCGACCCTCGAGTATCAAGTAGATGGAAAAAAGTAACAAGATATTATCTGAACAACTATTTTCACCTTATTTCCTAGGGTGGGGACTTAAAAATGACCTCATGATTGACACTGAAAGATCTGTGAAGTCAGTTCCACAACCATCCCATCCTATTCTGTACCATCGGGACACTCACCTTTGGAGACCCCGGCGTTCCTGGATTGTTGACAGTTGCTGAGAATGCAGGGTGGTTTTCTGAATCACCAAACCTTAAGTCATCCCTGGAATCAGCAATCTGGAAAAATACAACATATCAAGCCCCATCTCCAAAGTTACAATGAGAGTCACTCAAAGCGGGCAGTCATGGTACAGAGGTTCCACAAAACATTCATCCCAAGTCCTGTACTGCTTGTGTGACATACTGGAAGGGTTCAAGTGACACCAACAGAAAAAAACACATGAGAAATACTCTCTAAAGGAAAGTCTATTAAAAGATCCAAAGAGAAGAACACTCTAGAGGAAGAAAAAGTCATTTGGTAAGTGAAAAGACTATTTCTAGTAATGTTAACTATGATAGTCAATGTCACTTTCTCCTGCAGACTGACTGTTCAAGCGGAACACTTGAATTTTTTCAAGGGAACCTGCACAGGTTGTACGTCTTTATACGCTACCTTCAGGAAGCTGGGTTCAATTTTTCTGCAGCTATCAGTGCCAAAATAGCTTGAATTTGACTCTATTCCTATTTTGAGATTTTTGGGTCAGTGGTTTCTATATCTGGATATCAAATATCACAGCTTAACCACTTACCGGTCAAATAATTTAAATATAGGATGACGAAAAATTGAAAATAAACATGCACCAGGAAATATAAAAATGTCAATACGTCCACTGCAGTGGCCTATCTTCAGAGGAAAGTTGGAATAGCCAACTGTAATAACTCATTTATATAAAATAGATTTGGGGAAAATGATTTTCTAAGCAAGTTGGGCGGTTGTTTGATATGGAGCATTAACCATACTATTAAATGTGAAATTTCTTGTAGCAACTGCGTGTGGCAACGCAGCTCTGAAGCCCTCTGCCCTGCGTAGAGCCAGTCTGCTCACCTTGCTTATGTCCGATTCGGATTTGCTAGAACACATACTCTGAAGTTCCTTGACAAGATCTGTTTCATCATCTGAACCGAGGGAAAGCCTTGGGTCCAAAGTCAGTGAGAGATCATTCTCGAGGGACCTGGCACAAATGCAGAAAACAATAAAGGCAATGTCTCATTTCTCAGTATCTTTGGGGGATTTGTAGGATAAAGACATTTCAATTTAAAGAGATTTCATTTGATGCATCAACCCATTTCCACAACTTTAGTATAAATCTCTCAATCATAGGATTTTTATCTGGCTTGAGAGAAGAAAGATGAGGCCTGAGGAACAGTGTGTGATAATGAAACAAATACAGATTTCCAGCTTGGCTTTGGCTCTGAATAGGAATATGGCCACGGTCAGGTGGTCTTTTCCCCTTAGCTTTTCAGTTCTTTGCACCTCCCTCAGAGGTTTACTGAGAAATGTACAAAGGCCATGTGTAGAATGGACCTAGCACGGAATGCAGTGCCCTTTACTCCCTTTGCCCCGGCTCTCCAGTACTGCAAACTACAGTTCAAGATCCTACATGTTATGAAGAAATGATTGGGGTACATGACACATAGAACCTGTTTGCAAACTGAAATGAGTCTCAAAGTGTGGGGCTTTGCTCTGTACTGTCAGCTGTATTAAAAGGAAGCCTATAAAAATGCTAGCCTTATTCAACAAATTAAAAGCACAAAGTATATTAATATAAATCTTAAGGAATTTTAAAATATTTTACTTGAAAATTTCATTCATTAGATTTCAGTTTAACAGCATACTAAACTAAGAATGCGGAACATTCAGTGACAGGATGGGGAAAAGATATTTAGCGCAACTTTGCTATTTAACTCTTCGATTTATCTTTGATGCCAGTTAAATCAGAAAGGGAAACTTACTTTTGCTTTGACACAGAAGTGCTCCTGTTACAATTCAGCTGTGACAGAGTCATATTTTTTATACCTGTCAAAAAATTTTAGTAACTTTTAATAGATGGTATCATTGTCCCTCTGTATCTAGATCTCAATGTTTGAAAGAGATCGAGGGCCTTTCCCCAAGACCGCTGCTGCGGCCATCCCCACTGCATGCAGGGAGGCCAGGGAATGACCAGCGCACTCGGTGACACCGCACAAACCTAAACCTTACTTTTGTCCATGGCTCTTCATTTCGTGAGCTGAGTTCCTGTTTTCTTGGGTTTTTATTCCCAAATCCCAAAAGAGGACTTTCACACAGTATCTCCCTTTGATGCCTGTTAGTTTATGTGGGATTAGCAACACTTTTGCGGAAGGAAGCGCACATTTTAATAGCTATATGTTGTTCAGAAAATTGTCTACAATGAACCATGGGAAGCATATAAATATTTCTCAAAGTGCAATTTAAAAAGAAAACAGTAACATTGGTTTGTTTCAGATATATTCAAGCAATTATAGGTTTGTGTATACTATTGATAAGGTAAGATATTTTTCACTGATAAAGCATGTTCCTAAAATACTCAATTTTAAAAACATGATATATTTAGACTTATGAATGCCTTCTAAAACTATATAATAATTGTCGGCACAAATTTTCTAAAGAATACTTTTAAAAGGTTGAATTTAATATAATACGCAGGCCACTGATGACCTTACCATGCTAATTTCTTTATCCATGTTTTTTTCATTGAAAACAGTGACTAGACTCCCCCCGACCCCTGCTATACACGCCTGGGCTGGGGCTGTGCACTATGGAAGCCCCTACTTTTATCCACCACATACAGAGCACCAGCTGTACTGAGAATGCAGTGTGGTCCCTGTGGCATGTGTTCCATTTGCATCATGCTGAGGATGGAAGCCAGGGCCTCATGTCAGGAGGTGCAAGTCCTACTGCTGAGCTCCGTCCCCAGTTCTTGGGCTTAACAATTGTGTCTTAAAATTGACTCACATGCTCTTTCAATAGTCATATGTCCAGTGCAGTTATAGAGAAAAACTACTGGCCCATGAACTATGTACCATATAAAATTAATTTTGAGTTTATCCTGACGGCAGAAGATTCAAAGATGATTAAATTTTAGACCTATTTGATAGAAAATATGAAGTTAGTTCTGAGTTGGACATACCTATATTACTCACTTAGTACTCTCTAGTACAAATGCTTTTGGCGTGGGTAATTAAAGACAGGGAGGGTTCATCCTCCATTTCCTGTGCCTCCAACAGGAACTACCGCAGAACACACATGTGTGCAAAAGATGGATGTGAAACGGACTCACCATGAAGGCCAGACATTGGTATCAAGTATGTCTCAGGAATAGCAGATAAAAGGAGAGAATTATGCTAAAGTGAAATTCACTAATTTGATTGCGGCCACCAAGAAAAATTAATTGTAAAATAACCATTCACAAAATGAAGATATATTTAACTTTTGAATTGAAAGCAGGCTCATAAATAATTTTGGAAATTAGCCGTCACATAGTGACCGATGCACTGAAGCACATAGAATGGAGCGGAACGCGCTGGAACAGGGTCTCCTTCACGCCCCTCCCTGCAGGCAGGAGCCCACCCCTTACCTGCACGGCTCAGGCCCGGCTTATGCCCGGGGGGTGCTGAGAAGCGGCTCGGCTTCTTGCGAGGACTGGTGTTCACCTTTCTCCAAGCACCACTCTCTTTCTTCTTGCTATAACTTGAAACTATGGATAAAGGGAAACTTCCTCCTCTGAAATCCACTTTGTGCTGGTCCAGCTCTGCAACAACAACAATCCCATCTTGCCAAAAAGGCTGCTCTTCATAACGAGAGCAGAGTGCATTTCTAACTCTTCAAAGTCACAGGCAGGCTGTATCACCCTGCTTTTATGAAAAGGGCCCAAAGCCAATAATTAAAAACAGTTCTGAAGCAATGTTGTGAAATGTCTATTTCTCTAGTTACAAACAGACAAAAGGAAACTCCCTAGAAACAAATTCCAAGGTGTGTAACACGAGGGTGTGAATTTCTTCTCCTCCCAGGGGAACCCACATACCTGTCTTAGGGAGTGGACAGCTGTGCAGAACGGCTTTGTTCAGCAAGATGCTGAGAGCAGCTTTCACCACTGCCTGCTGGCCTTGGCTGGGGTGCTTCCTAGCAGCTGTCTGCCCAAGGCCAGGCTGTCTTTTCACGGAGGCTCTTGCTAATATCGCTGCCTGGACTCTGGGTGCGATGACTGCGTTCCACAGCTTAGACATCCACCTTGCAAGAGAAGGACAGGTTCACCTGTTAGGGAAAGGCTTCCCCTGCATGAGTACACAACTCTACAAAAGGACAGGTTTGAGACCAGGGGGAGAATCTGATGTGGTGCTATGAATATGCTTGCTTCCTTCCCCAGGTTTGTATCAGAGTAAGTAAAATTACCTAGTACTAAATTACTTTGAATTGGCCCCAAATGCATAGTGAATTTCAAATGAAACTTTAGATATCATCTCGATCCAGAAATCGATGCCCGATGTTTCCTGAATGAATATGTGAATAAATACAAAGACTTAAAAGTCTGGAAAAATTCACATTTCCTTAAAGTTTGTGTATATCCAAATAGATAAACTATTTGCTTCACTTTCTTGGAATAAATATCATATTTTAATATTTCTCAAGTTCAGATTATCTTACAGTCACTAAGTCTGCCTCCAAGGCAAGGGCTCCTAATAGCATGCAAGTGGGTTTTCAAAGCTGTTAGATATCGGCATCAAAACAGAGGCACAACACACCCTGCTCCCCAGGTGTAGTGTGTACCACCTTGGTGTACGCTTCTCTGCTCACATCTACTGTTAAAAATTAGACTGTATCAGGGAACATAGGCAGTCCTGGTACTCTACAACGGGGGTTTAGCATTAAGAGTTATTCCCCAAAGTGTTAAAGGTGCAACGATTACAAGCTTTCACTTAAAGACAGAGGTAGCTCCCACGGGGCTGTGAGGACGGCAGAAAGCCAATGGTCGCTAGTGCTTCTGCACATCACATGTGAGCTTTTCTCCTGAAGGGTCTTCTGGAAAACTGATGGTGTCTCTTTGGAAGCATAAGGCAGATGTGTTCCTGACCAGGAGCAAAAGGGCAAAGTCTCCTTTGGGACAGAGGGTGGTCAGGGTGGCCACAGTCCTCTATAGAAGGGGGTGGTATGGGGCAGTTTCTCTGGCTGGGAGGTAGACTCAGCATTAGCTTGGCCCCTAAGCATTCCCCAGGGGTGGAGGAGTAAGAGGACCTTCACAAGCAGGAAGCTCAGGCTGTAGGTCAGGCCATGAGCACAGAAATTCCTTGTTTTGGATGCAGCACCCTGAACTACAGTGGCCAACATGTCACCCTGCCCTGAGGGAAGAAGCCTCAGACCTCCACTTCCTGTCATGGACCAGACTCCCGTGAGAAAGGCCCACACTGGTGCCTCAGCACCTTGAGACTCTGGAGGGGAAGAGGCCTACGTATAACTGTGATCCTGAAAAAGAGTAGGATTATATTACTGAATGTATGTTTTTTTAAAGCAGGAAAATGCCATGTCTGTTATTATATCCTCCCGCTCTCCAAATAGCTGTGACTAAGTTGGTGTGCATCCCCTGCATCCTCTGCTTTTCAAACTGATTTCTGCTCAAGACGCCAGAAAATACAGAAAAAAATCCACTAGCTACTTCCAGGATCCTTACCAAGTAAGTGATGACAAACTTCTCTTCCTTTCATTGCCTCTTGATTTTCTAATTAACTTTATTGGATACATATTCATTCCTTGTACATTGTGTTAAAGGAAAACATGGTAATTATGGATATTATCAGTAAAGGAGTTTTTTGGTTTAACTGAACGTAGGGTTTTGGGGGTGCGAGGCATGAAATACCTACTAAAATCTCTCCTGTGGGACCTTGCAATAAGATTAGAAAGTGTCAAACGTGGCTTTAATGGAAATTTTGTAATAGAAGAAAAACTGCTACCTAGCTCTTAGCTGAACGTGATGATGCGATAATGTAGCACTGTGGGAGGCTGAGACAGGAGGATTATAGGAAGCTTGCAAGTTCAAACCAGGCTAGGCAATTTAGTGAGTCCCCATTTCAGAAAACAAAACAAAAAAACCCACTGGGCATGCAGTTCATTGAAAAGGCCCTGAGTTCCACCATTACTGCCAATGAAGTAAAATCCCACAACAACCAGCTGGTATAGTAACTACAGAAGTGCTGGTCATACTGAGGACTACCATTGCGCGTTAATGACAGGTGGCGGCATAAACAGTCCATTCAACATTCAAACACTGCAAATTCGCCATAGCTCTACTTTAAGGATACAAAGGGGAGAAAAGTGTGTCTTATACTGGTACAAATCCCCATTATGGAGTGCAATCATGATGTGTATATTTAATGTACCAATAAAGATTAAAAAAAAAAAGTACTTACTTCACTGTCGCCTGGACATGTCCTGGGACTACAGGACAAGACAGGAAATGCTTTGGTCCAAGGAGAGCTTCCGGTGTCCCCAGGTGGGCCAGGCAGGAGTTGAGCTGATGCCAGACACACAGGACCCAGTCGACGATCCTGCACGTGGGATCGGAGGACGAAGGCACCCGACCTCTGAACTGCAAAGACAGGCGGGGCAGAGGGCTTGGCTCAGAATGCTGCCGTCTCACTTTTGCTTGGAAAGGGCCACAGTAAAGTGAAAACTTGAAACTATAAAACACAAATCTGGCTGAGTCTGATTTCTTCTCTTTGCTTGGGTCCCTCAAGGAAGAACAGATGGTAACACTGAGGTGTAGTACATGCTAGTGTGCTAAGTGTTCTTTACTTCTCACTTCAAGCCTGAGGTAGCCATTTTACTAAGGAGAAGAAATAAAAATGTGCCTGTGGTCACAGATGTAGCAGGGGGTAAAGCTAGGGCTGCAACTTTAATATTAAGCCCTAGATGAACAAAATTACATATATAGCATCCAATGCTTTGATATATGTATTATAAGATTAGTAAGTTACCATTACCACTTACCTCATATACTTTGATAACATTTAAGACCTACTGGGCAGTTTAGGTGTACAATAACATTAAGTAAATTGTTTAATAGGCAACACATAGCTGAAATAGTAAAGGAGTAGTTTATCACATTTAAAATGATGTCCGTAATAATGACTAAGTTAACAGCCATCCTTTATTTCCTTAAACTTAAGGTTTCTAATGATAGGTACCCAAGTTTCCACCCTGTGGCCAATCAGGGAAGAGGGGACAAGCTCTGCTTCACGGGCAACTGGCAGAGAGACGGGGTTTCCCAGCTGCCATATCAGGATCACAAATTAGGTTAAGGAGAGAGGAGCTTGTTCTAAGTCCCTGGGGAATTTTTTTTTTCTAAGATCACTAAGTTATACTCTTAATGAGATCCAATGAACTGCATCTACATATCCGACCAGAAAGCACTTTCATAATTCCCAAAGACAGAAAGAAATTATCTATGCTGAGGACTGGAGAGCAGGTGGGTATTCCTCTCCACAGCACAGACATTTATAGGAAATTTCTATTTTGCCAAACAGCTAACAGTCGCTGACATTAAAAGCTCATGGTTCTCTGTAGGCTTTAATAGAATTTCCATAATACATTAGAACCTTTTTACTTCCTTGATTCAAATTTATTTAGCTTACTCACAATTCGGTAGGGATCCTTAATACCTGAATTAAAAAATATACTGAATGTATGCCTACTGTGTGTGGCCACTAATTATGACTGTTAATAAAGAAAAGCAACGTTGAAAGACAGTTGCTTCACTTTGTTTTCATTGCTGCTGGGGGTTCAACCTGGGCCTCACACATAGTAAGCCTGTGCTCCACCATGAGCTGTACCTCCAGCACAGACTGCAGAAGTGAACAAAAGACCACGTGTGTCTTGGGCAGATGGAAAGCCCGTGACCAGTTCTGGGAGAAGGGACGGTCCAGTGGAGGGGAGGGAGCCACCACCAGGTATAGCAAAAGCCCGGTTCTACTCTCTGCAAAATGGTGACACTGGGCCAGGCTCATCACCTTCAAGGTCCCTGCGATGCCATCCTGGCTCCAGGAGAGAGAAACCTGTCTTGTCACACCAGGTAAGCCTGGAGGGTTGGCAGCTCCAAGACCAACAGCCACCTGGGCCGGCCGCCCTGGAGACCCAAGCAAAGGCCCTGGTTACTGGCATGGCAACTGCAAAAGCTGTGCTTTCACTCTGATGGCAACTTCTGCATGGCAGGCTGGAGTTGAGGAGGAAATCCAGTGCAGTGCCTGCCAAATATGAGTTTTTAAACAGAAATCATCTTGGGAAAAGGCTGTTTAAAATTGAGCCATGAAACTGTACTCTCAAATCCCACCCCTTTGATGGCTGAGGAAGGAGGATTGCTGCAAGTTCAAGGCTACTTTCAACTACCTTTTGAGCCTCTATCTCCAAAAACAAAACAAAACAACCAACTGAGCCACAGAACGACTGCACTGCAGAATTTCTGGAGTCACCCTACCACAGTGACTGGGTGGGAGATGACCACGTGGGCAGTCACAAAGGTGGTGCAGGCTACACTCGCTGTGCCTACATCCTGCACACAACTCCGTCATCTGGGTGCTTCCTCAACTTGCCAACAGGATCAGGGATATTCCTCAGCTTAGACAGTTGGTACAGTCTCGGGTGTACAGACGGAGGGACTCCTGGGACTGGGGGAGAGGACGTCCTAACTCACAGGCGTGCAGCTAGGTGGTGCCCATGTGCTGTGGGAAGTGGGGGCAGCTGGGGCAGACACAGCCCTAGGGTGGATGCCACTGACAAGAGAGTTGTGGTGAGGTTCAACATCACACACAAAGGCATAAATATGGCCAAAAAAAGACAAAAAGGACTAAGTTGCAATTACCGAGCCTCTCCTGGATCTGGAGGATTCCTATGCTGCAGATCTTAGGTGAAGGGGAAGCATCCATTCAAAGAGGAGGAGGAATCTTCTGCACTCCTTTCTCTTTCATTAATTTTTGAGGGTTTGGGTTTTTTCCTTTTTTTTTTTGTTGACTTGATTGTTCTGTTTTCCTTCTGTTCTTTTCTCTTTTATTTAATTCTATTGATTTTCTTTTACACCTTAATAGGGTCCTTTATCTCATTTTTCTCTTTTCATTTTTTCTCAAATTTTTCAGCTTTGATTTTCTTTTTACATTCATCCACTTTTACTATTAAGCTCATAACTATCAATAAGGTTATTACTTCTTACTATTATTACTAATCACATTACTATCAAGCTTTGTTAATCTATTTAGTGATTTTATACTATTCTTGTTGGTTTCTATTGGTAATGATTATATACTCATTGCATTTAGTAGATATTTACTGTATGTCAATATTTGATTGACCTTTGTGACAATAACATTACTCCAAATTTCTACTGTTTAGGGTGGTAGAGTTGTAGCTTTCATTGGTTCTTATATCATTTGAATCAGACTCTATTGTTGATTTCATGGCTATTGACAGGGTAGTACAGTAATTGCTACTTTTTTTTAATGTATCTTAACAATGCTTTGTCTTTATGTAATCAATAATACCTCCGTTCATTTCTGGACAACTGGGTGTTGAGGTAATTACACTGCACCCTCCCCTACCCAAACTGACAAAGGTGGTCAGATTTCAGGAGGATGACAAACCTAGAGTTAGCCACTCTCGGACCAAGGGTCTGAGAATCACTGGAAAGCAGATTCTTAGCAAAATGGTCTCTAACCTAGCAACAAAATACTTCCATTTTACTCAACCTCGGTCTCTCCACATGTGCATGTTCACAAATATACACACACATGCACACACGTACACATGATGATACATCTCATGACCAAATGAGCTTCAGCTAGGAATGCAGGGATGGTTCACACAAATACAAATCAATAAATACATCACATAAACAGAAGCGAGGATAAAAATAACATGATCATCTCAAAACATGCAGAAAAAGCCTTTGATAAAATCCAACTTTTTCTTATAAGTGACCTGAAGAAAACAAGTATAGAAGAAACTTATCTCAATCTCATAAAGGCCATTTATGACAAACCTACTGCCAATGTCATATTAAATAGTGAAAACCTGAAAGCTTTTCCTCTATAACACAAAGATGTCTATTCTCACCGCTCCTGTTCAATATAGTATTTGAAATTTTAACAAGAACAATCAGGCAGGAGAAAGAGATGAAAGGAATACTTATAGGAGAGAAGTCAAACAATCTTTAGTGGCAGACCATATGATACTTTAAATTGAAGATCCAACGTACTAAACTGAAATCAAGATGAATCAAACATGTAAATATTCAAATGGAAGCACTTAATCACATGGAATTTAAAACAGGAAAAACTCTTAAAGAGCTGGGTATCATGGAGGACTTTCTGAACAGAACCTCAACTGCATAGGAACAGCAAGACTCAACAAACGGGATTACACCAAATTTAAAAACACAGCAAAGGAAACAACCGACAAAGAGAAGAAACAACCTAGAAAATGCCAGTTGCTCCTCAGACAGAGGACTGATTTCTAGAATACATAAAAGACTCGAGAATTAGACCTCCCACAAAAACAAAAGACCCAACACAAAACAGGCAACTGAAATGAACCCAGAAGAAGTACAAATGCCAAATTTACATGAAAACATATTCAACATCACTGGCCACTACAGAAGTGGAAATTAAAATAACAGAGTCTATTTTACTCCATAAAGAATGGCTATCATCAAGAAATCAAATAATAACCACTGATGAGGCTAAGTGAAAAAGGAACTATTTTGCTGGTGGAGTATAAACTAGTGCAACTGTTATGGAAGTTAGTATGGAGACTCCTCAAAAACTGACAGCTAGAAATTCCATTCAACCTAGATAGTCTCCTTTGAAGTGTCTTCTGGAAAGATTTAAAGTCATCATATTGCACAATGTGACAGATGCACAGCCATATTTATGGCAGCACAACTCTCACTAGCGACATCTCAGAATCAGCCTAAAGGTCCATCAGCAGATGAATTAAAGAAAATGTGGTATTTACACACAATAAAGTACTCTGCTATCAGGAAAGGTAAACTTGAATCATCTGTAGGAAGATGGATGCTCTTTGAGGCTATAATGTTTGGGGAAATAAATCAGACATGTAAGTTTAAATATTGCATGGTTCTATTATATGAGAAACCCCAATTATAAATTAACAGCAAAATAAACTATAGATAACAGGAAGCAAGGAGATAAATGCCAATAGGAAGGAGACCAAGAGATGGAAAGGGAGGGGTAGGCAGGGAGGAGAAAGGACATAAGGAGAATTAAGATGTATTATGTATATGTACCAACTCCCCACAATGAATACAATCCTTATGTTCAGCAAACTTGTACTAGTATCAATAAAAGTGTTTTGTTTTGTTTTTTTTTTTTTTAGACAGGGTCTCACACTTTGTAGTTCAGGCTGGCCCTGAGCTCAGCCTCAAACTCACATCACAGCAACCCTCCTGCCTCTGCCTCCCGAGTGCTGGGATGACAGGCGTGAGCCACCACGCCCGGCACTGTGGTATGTGGTACTGGTTGCTGCTGGGTGTGGGTCTCCACACCCAGTATTGTTATGTGGTTACCGGGGAATCGAACCCGGGTCCTTGCGCTTGCAAGACAGGCGCCGGAACCACTGAGCTAACTCCCCGGCCCAATAA